>CM042197.1:634593-651732 GCA_023539305.1 Ilex asprella
TGGATTTGCATGTTTGGTGGGTTTTTTATTTTTGTATGGGGGGAAGGGGGGGGGATCGATCACCTTGATCAATAGCTAAAACGCGCAATACTGGACATTAATATATTTCTCCACTTTTCTCTCTAAATCCCTATACAGGGTATGTAAATATTGTCGTCGAATTTGGTGTATTAGTTAGCCAGGGTGGCCGTGTGTAATAGGGGAAATGGTTGTTGTTCACCCCATTCCACGTCCAGTACTTTTGCTTGACATTTCCGAATTTCAAGATGCCATTCACTGCCTGCCAGATATTAGTGCCTGGGAACTGAATTTTTCTTGCATGCTTTTGCAGGTTCAAGTCTGTGAAAGAAACCTTCAATTAGGTGATGAAGTCACGGTATGCAAAGTTTCTTTTTTTTGTTAGTCCCATATTTGCAGTTTTATGAAGTCAATTTAATCTGAGGTAAAAGGCTTCCCCCCCAAAAAAAGACGCCTGGGGGGTGGGGGTGGGGGTGGAAGTGTCTGTAGCTTGCTTGTAATGTATACTGTAAGTGGTGCTAACTTCTATAGTCCATCAGTTAGGACATGATATGTTAAGGTATTAGGTATGTTAAGTATGCTAAGTTGGGTTCTTATTCTATAACTGCATAGTCATAATGCATACCTTTCTTTCCTTTTTCTTCTCTTTATGGCATTTTCTGCAAAGATACCAATTGCACGCCTTTGATATTTTTATGCAGGAATTTTATCTCTAATAATCCATTATTTTCAAACAAGCAGAGCTGTTAAGTCATTAAGTATTTTAGATGCTAGTAATAGGGGAAAAATAATTGACAGCCCTGACATTTGGATAACTAACATGGCCATTCCCTCACATTTCATGTAGGCTTTTGATAGTATCAGTTAGGTACCCTCGATCGGCAGAAAAGAGGCACCTGCAAAATCTATGGTTTTTTTTTTATCAACCAATGTAATATATTCATTCAAGAAGGAGAAACATAATTACAATCTGAGCGTAAAAAAGCCTGTAGCTCTGGTAAGGGGCAGCTGATCCAACTCAAAGTTAGTGAGTTGTTTAAAATTGATGCTGCAACCCAGTGAGCAGCCATGTTCTTGGCCCTAGGCTTGTGTGAGAATCTAATATTTAGCAATCTAGCAAAATACCTAATATCTTTAATGAAGACCGAGATCCCCCATGGGGGAGTATCCTCATTGGAGCTTAACTTGATGACCTCCAAATTATCGCTCTCAATGGAGACATTTTCCAACTGGCGTGAAAAGGCAAGCAAGCATGCTTGATGTACTGCAGCCACCTCTGAAAACACACTTGACACCATAGTGATAACCTTTGCAATACCATCCAATAGATACCCACCTGCGTCTCTTTGAATGACCCCACTGCAGCCTTCAAACTCTTTGGCTTAAAAGCCCCACGCAGCTCACAATGAGGCCTGCCTCTGAGTGAGTTGTCCAATTTCCCACTGGAACTTCCACATTCTGCTTCTGGTTGTTCTCCTTTCCTTCTAGGAAATTCAGCTCTTCCCACATCCTCTGAGCTCGAATAACTGCAAAATCGATGTTTAAAAATCCAGTTTTATCCCTTATTACTCTCTGGAATAAAAAATTAA
Source organism: Ilex asprella (assembly GCA_023539305.1). Lineage (NCBI taxonomy): Eukaryota > Viridiplantae > Streptophyta > Magnoliopsida > Aquifoliales > Aquifoliaceae > Ilex > Ilex asprella. Next base: position 636,201 of record CM042197.1, read on the forward strand.
ATCCCTTCTCTAAACCTAATTATAACAAGAATAAAAATAGCCCTCTACTCCCACAGTCATATCCCATCTTTTTACTCGACCCTTTCTTTCTCTGTTACACGGTTGCACCACTCTGCATCCTCCCTCTGTCTGAAATCCGTCTCCCAGCTGCTCCTTCCCTTTCAAACCTGCAGCCTCTCCTCTTCTTTGGTTCAAACTGGTGAACCAATCACTAGCCCCTCCTTTCCCCTGAAACATCTCTAAATCCCTAGGGTCTTTTAGGATTCAAATTTTCAAGCTTTGTTTTCTCTCTTTCAATCTTGCATTGGAACTGAAGTTACTCCAATGGCGACAACTCACATAGGCAACCAATCAAAACACCAAGCTTGTGTGCAAGACCTGCAAACGTTTGGCTACCAAGCATTCAGTGAAATCGTAATATTGAACTATATTCATCTATTCCCTCTTGATATCAATACTATGGATAACTAACATATGCCTTCATGCAGGAAGCAAACATCAATATATTGGTTTATGAAGTCTTGAGTTTTCTAAAAAATGATCCCATTAAAAAACTTGTAGTCTGAGAAATTGGGTGGTAGATATTGCGAAGGGGGTTCAGGGTAGGTGTTTAGGGATAGGGGGTTGCTGAATTCAGCAGTTGTCGGTGGGAGGAGGAGAGGAGTCTTTTGCTCACGAATGTGTGTGTATTTTTTTGTTGTTCTCTCTCTCTCTCTCCTCACCATATCTGTTTAGTGGTGGTGGTGGTGGTGATGGGTTGCGATTGGCTTGGGCTTCTGATGGATTGGGTCGAGCTGTGTTGATGGTTAAATGTGGTTTGTTTAACTTCGGACAAGTTTAACTAGTCAAATGTTGATGAATAAATCATTGTTTATGTGAAAATTTCGATTGAGGTCCTCGTGCCATGTTTCAAATGTCATGGAATGGCTAGAAGAAATCGTAATGTTAGTGGGTGTCATTGAAATCTACTTTCATCTGTAACCACATGTTTGTACTACAGTCTTCTTTTCTAGCCATAAAACTAGTGCTTTAATGTTGCAAGCTTATTTTCTTGTAACATTTCCAAGCAGTGGTTTTAACCCTATCATTACATTAAGGATTTACCATTAATGTAGAGAAAATATTTGATAGGGCTGGCGCCTATAGCAAATCTGATTGAGTGCCTTATATACATTGAAATGTAAAATATCGTTTTCAAGCTCAAAATCTTCATGTTCTGTGATTGCAGGTAATGGTTAATTTAGTGGCCCTCTCCTTAGATGGTTCTACGATGAGTACTATTGAAACTAGGCTTCCTGAAGACGGAATAGGTGGGCTTGTAAGTCTTAAGTTTTGGACATGTGGGTCTCAGACTAAAGAATTCAGCTTGTCCACTGTTATATATGAACCACACAGGTTTGTCCGTGGCTTATTCGTACTGAAAGTAAAGTGCTTCAATCATATTATGGTCTTCATCACAAACCTGATAAAATACAATGTGTTTTTCATGAAGGAAGTCCACTTTGCTTGCCACCATGACCATGCTTTTTTCAAAAATCCCAATACCGAAAATATTGTGTAGAATTCATTTCATAAGACATCAAACTGATGAAGTTTATGCTACCTGCTGAATATTGTGTAGGGATGCTGGTGTTTCTGGCATTGCTTTCCATCCTACACGCCATATGGCTGTCAGCTCATCCTATGGTGGTGACTTCAAGGTAAGTGAAGCCGATGGGATTTGATCTTTTTTCCTTTCAGTAAGCTGCTTTGTGTAACACTTTTAAGTTTGTAGATTTGGGTTCGCAGCCATGAGGTCCTGCAGAAGGATCAGATGCTTCCAATGACCGGATGGACGTGCCATGCTGTTGGTTCATATAAGTATGATATTGCCTTGAATTTAGTCAATTATTTTAGAATCTATGACCTTTTTCCTTGCCACAGTGGATCATATCATTATTTAAATTATATGGTAACATGTAAGAAATTACGGAGGTTAAACAGAGAATTGAAGTTATATGTAAGAAAATCCAGTGTGTTCCTCATGAAGATATTAATTTTTTTCTTCTGTCATTCTAACATGGTTTGTTTCCTGGTAGAAAAAAGCCCATGACAGCTGCCACATTTTCAGCCGATGGTTCTGTTCTGGCTGTTGCTGCAGAAACTGTTATTACATTGTGGGATCCACAGAGGAATGTTCTTGTGGCTGTAATTGGAGAGAGTATTGAGGTGATTTCCTGAACGAGTTTACTGTCCTTGTCTTTTAGGGGTTGTGCTTGTAAACACAATCTAAGGAAGAAGGCTTCCTACATAGAAAATTGGATGCTTTCTTCCTCATGGCCTTCATTTCACAAGAGGGTCTATAGACATTAGTAATTTTGTTACTGCCATGTATAGAACTGTCCTGTGATAGCATGATGACATATCCAACTATTTAGCTTCTCCGCCCGCATGACTCCAACTCTCTCATTTGAACATGTTTTTGGAATTGTCTACAGCCAATTGTGACCCTGTCATTTGTTGGAAAGTCCGATTATCTTGTGTCTGCATCCCAAGGTTCAAACTCACAAGTATCTGTTTGGAGCATGTCAAAGCTCTCTGCATCTTGGTCTTATAAGCTGCACACAGAAGGTTTGTATTCATCTTTTCTTTTTAACAGCTTTACTTTTAAGTTGGACTAATGGAAATCAACACAACTCATTATCCAAGAATCTGAAGGTTCTCTCTCTTTCACCTCCTATTTGCAAAAGAAACAAAGTCAAGTAGAGGATTTTCCTCAAACATCTCCTACGGGCATGAGAGGTGCCATTTTGCTAGTTCTTTTTTAATGACAATCATTTTTTGCAGTGAAAGTTGAAATTTAGTCAACTGGCTCTTGGATGCATTACGTTTGTTGCTTACTGTTTGCCGTGACAATATATATTGCTGAAATCATTCACTTACTCTCATAATTAATCCATAATTCTCCCAATCTCTAGGTTTTGGACCTTTACTTACAGGATCCTACATTTTGAGCATTTGCCACAAATCCTATGACATTCAGTATTTTGAACACCAACTTGTTTCCGATATGGCGATATCACTGTTACTTACATGTATATGACTATGTTTTTTTGTATTTATGCAGCTGTAGCCTCTACGGTAGATGATTCCTGCTTTGCTGTACTTGCCCTTCTCCCCAAGTCATCCAAGTCCATGGAGTCCAATGAAAACACGATACAGGGTACTGATGGAGTAATCCTATTATTTAATGTAGGAGATCCAGTTCCGGCTGCTACCTGGTTTGTGAGGAAGGTCAGTTTTTCCTTTTTTTGATCCCTTTTTTCAACCTTTCTTGGGCCATTTGTCTGGTTTGTGGGACTACTGGTCCCTCTAATGAAGAGAGGCTCCGTTTTTTTTTTTGGTGCAGGAAACATCTATATAATAAAGTACAATACAATTCATATCTCAAAAGATAAACAAAATGATTTTTGTTTTTCGCGGTTGAGATTTCTTTAAATTTTATTTTAAAATTAATCCAACGGATAATAATAACATCCAAATTTAATAGAGAAAAATAGATCTCTAAGGGTGTGTTTGGGGTGACTTTTTAAAAGTGTTTCTTTAATTTATAATTTCTCGTAAGTGCTTTAAAAAAATATATGTTTGGAATCACCCCACCACCACCACCACCACTATCATCCCCAACCACCACCACCACCCCAACCCACCCCACCATTATCACCGCCACCGCCACCTCACCAACACAACTACCCCTAGCACCACCACCATTGTTACCACCGTCGTCCACCATCACCACCAACCACCATCGTTATCTTATTCTTATATTTATTACCATTACCACTACCACTATCATCGCCCATTGTCGCCCACTGTCAGCACCCACCACCACCATTATTGCCTACGACAACCCACCACCACCCATCGTCGCCCACCACTGTAGCCACTCACTGTCACTCACCCCTGCCACACCTCCTACCACTACCATCACCATCATTTGTCATCACCCATCACATTGTCGCCCAGAAGTACCAATCGTTGCTCACCACCACCATCGTCACCGCCCACCACCATCATCACTATCAACCACCATCACTGTCGCCCACCACCACCCACACTGACCATTACAACTGCCGTCACTCATGCCTACCACTACCACCATCGTCACCCAAAACCCCACCACCACAACCATGACGTCTTTCACCACCATCACTGTCGTCCACCACCACTACCATCGTTCACTCCTACTACAACTGGTGCTTAAATTCCTTTCTCACTCCTCAATGTTTGTGATTTAATTTTGGAAATGAATACAAATATATTTATTGTTGACAATTTTTTATTATTTTGTGCCTTCAGGCACAGACAATAACTAGTAGTCAAATATATTGTCATATTTTACATGCATTTGTTGATATGGCCTAACACATGGTCTAATTGTTTGTGCATTGTATAATAAATAATTTTTCTTTCTAATTTTGTTGTAGTTTTCTGCTTGTCTGAATATGGTGCTATATGATATAATGGGTGATTTTCTTAAAGCATTTGTTATAACTATGATAATCCTCAATCAAATTGATGAACATACTGGGCTAGGCCACTGAGTTGGGACAGCTGGAGATTGAAATGTCATTGATATTGCAATGCATAAGAGGGAGGGTGTGACTAATCTAACTAAAATTTTCCCAACTCACTCACTTTTAATGCTAAAAAATTGATCATCTGAGATTGTTGCTCTCAGATAATGCGTATATCAGAAGTGGTGACTAAATTTTTGGTCGCTGTAGCCCCAAAACATTAACCCATGTGTAGAAATGTTAATTGAATATAACAACAGTTTTAGCTGATGATGGTGGTGGGAATAGTTTGGATCACATTTTGACTCTTTTATGCTTTCTGTACAGGCCAAGGGAGGTGGACTTGCTTTTATTAAAAGAAGTCCTAGATCCCCAGAAGATATTACAGATGGAAAACCAGGACAAACATTGCTTGCTTACATAAATGATGATCATGAATACGTCCTCTTCAGCCCATATGGCGAGCAAGTGCATGAGTATGTTACTCATCCGAGAAGTCATTTTGGCATTGACGAGACAGGTAAGACTTCTGTATTGATGGAGTATCTACTGCTCCATAACTCCACGTTGTTGATCCTGTCATTTTTCTGTTTTTAATTGAAGCTGTAATCACACTGTTTCGGCGTGTCTTGCTATATTAGAGATCCATTATGGTAACACTCTAATAATCAAGGCATTCTGGTCTTTGCCTTTAATTGTCTGCCTTTTTTCCCAACAGAGCAATTTGGATATGCAACTATATATGGGGAACTGCCTGAATTCAACTTAAAGAGAAATCAGACTCCAGAGGTTTCATTTGTACCATCTGAAAGGCCATGGGAAACCATATTCAGTGGATCATCTCATAACCTTCCTCCTCTCACCAAATTGTGTTCAGTGTTTTTGGAGTCATTGCTAGAAAAGAGAACTGCCATTGTAGAGTGACTATCCAATCCAATTACCAATAAGTTGATCTCGTTGCATGGAGGTGCAAATGTAAGCAAGTTCTCCAGTTGTCTCTCCTGCCAATACTGTCAGAATCAAAAAGGAAGCAGCATTTTTTTATGCGGAAGGGAAGTTTTATGGTTGACGTACGGAAACCCGAAAACTGTGTCATCTCTGAAATGGGTACATACAGTGGGGTTAATGGAGCAATTGGTTATATAAGTAAGGTATGGGCGAGTGCTTTGAAGGCCATATAAAGCATTGTAACATCCCGGTTGAGTTAACAAAAGCTAGGTTGCTCTGCTTTTGCAATTTTGTTGTTTTCAATAGAGAGCATGTTTCAAACTTTTCAGCTGCGTTAAATTGGAATGAAGCGTCTTCAGGCAATGAAGATGTCTCAATTCCCCATTTGTACCGTACGATGAATGTAGTAGGATGATGGGCTATTCTGTCATTGGCATTTAACAATTAGCGTTAACAAGTGCATGTCTTGGTTATAACCTACATACCGACCATCCTGCTGATGTGCGACTGATATCTTAGTAGAACTAATTTTGCATTTAATCAGACGTTGCTATGTTTCCTGACCTCGTTTATAAGGTAGAGAGGTGTAACAAAAAAAAAAACGTAAACTAGTAAAAAAACTTTTCTAGAATAATATTTCAACAGCACGCCCTCTTTTGTTGAAATCCAGTACTTCTACCACGAAAGATGCTCACAATTGTTCCATATGAATTCATCCCAAAGTTGGAGAAGCAGAGACTTCTACAACAGTGCATGCATCAACCAGAAACATGTGCTCTACACCCCATCCAGTAGACACAATCAGAAAATGAAAAGGCTGGGGCATCATCAAAATCCAAAAATGACTCTATTCATAATGAAGTTCTAATAACATGGGGCCGAAATTAAAGAAATAAGTTATGAATCTCATAAGCACTTAAGATTCATACAAATGAAAAACAATATTGAGAAATTCACGCAAAACACGAGCTAACTCACTTAATTGTACCAAAAAAAGTTTAAACTAGGACCACCGCTAGAAACAGACGACAATATAAGAAAACACAATTTAAAAACCGCATCCACCCATCAGAATTGTAGCACAACTCATGCCAGCTGGTGATGAAGAAGATTCAGGCAAGTCAGAAGAAGCCATCATATTGCCATTTACTTGGATCTCTGTCTCATCTTTCGTCGCTTCCTCTTCAGCCTCCTCATACGCTTCTTCTTCCACTGTCACAAGCAACGAACCAAACATCATTACCACTGGAAGACAATATCTTCGATTCAAGTATATAATTCACCAGAAATTTCTCTTTCATTTCGGCACAAAATTCCAACTTTCAGACAGGAATGGCAGAACATGTGGAAGAATCTCCATCAATGTGCATTATGTATAGAGTCAAGTCTTCCTTACTTATATAATCAAGTACTTGCAATTATAAATTGCAATTCCTTTTGCTTCTTTAGCACATCCCATATTATCAATTCCCAACCTCTTTTGTACAATGCATATATATTACTGCTATTTCTCTAAAAAAAGGGGGTATGTTAAGGAAGATAGTAGAATACACAAATATTGAACCCAAAAAATGCATAAAAATACAGAAGCCATATTCTCCTATTAACATACAATCATAACTAGCAACCATGTTTCCAATAAACATTATACTAAGATACATACATATCAATCTCATTTTACCCTACAATTCCATTTTTGTATGCTCACTTGTAAGGACAAGGTTGATAAATTGAGGATTTATAAGTCCACATCAACAGAAATAGTGAGAAACATTTATAGCTTGTAATGGCCAAAGTTCCCATTCCCTCATTTATAAAGTAAAAGGGTCTCAGAACAAATTAGTATCTAAGAAAATCCCCACACCATATGTTCTGTCTCTGATTCCAAGTCTCTCTTAAATCATGAAAGGCACATCATGTTATCACCAGTGAGTTATAAGATAGCCTTGTGAAATTCACAACAATTACCACAACACAAAAATAAGAATATGATGAAGTTTAAGTATATTGATCATCCTTCATACAAAGATGCCACAAGTCCCAATTCTATTCTATTCTACCAAGAAACAATTTGATCAAATTCATAGTATAACATAATCCTCTTGTTCCCCAAACAAGAACACATCCAATAATAGATAGTTGTAGGAAAAACAAGAACATAACATAGATTGGATGAAAACGTCTTTGCAAGCTCCAATATCAAAAGAACGCTAACCTTGGCCCTCATGCTGGTTCAAGTATTTTTCTAACTTCTCTCTCCCTCTCTCTGAGCGTCTCCGGTCGCAGAATTCTCCAGCTAGAAATTAGGTCTGTGCTATCATGAGAACGTTGAGGAGAGGCTATCGCTTAATATTTATAGGGATAGGTTATCTAACTTGAAACCCTAATTTCTATGGCCCACACTTACGCAGAGGAGTTTTTGGTCATTTCAACCATTCAGAGAGGGCCGAAATTATAATGACACCCATCATAGTTTCTCATAATGTCAAAAGCACCACTTTACTTTTAATATTATTTCACACTCCAATCAGATTTTGGTGTTAATACTTTTTTTTTTTGTTTTTTGTTCTTTTTGTTGAAATCAGTTTGGGTCAATTTTTTTCTCAATTTTGAGTCTAACACTTGAATAAAAACAAACATATTAATGGACAAATCAAATTTAATGAAAGATAAAATATAATTATTGATTTTTTTAAAATAATAAAATTTAACTATGATAGGTTTTCGTCTTCCTTAATTTGAATAAAAACTTAAATTTGAGTAAGAGTCAAAGATGTTTAGTTTGACAAAGAAAAATACACTAAATTTGGGTTCAACACTAATGTACTAAGAGGCAGTCGTGTCGATTTATAGCGGTGACTGGCTTAATTTATGCACATTTTAACAAATTTTTTCTCTAGTCAAGCAACTGATCACCTATATCGAGACTAATATATAAATCTATTGTAACCTAACACCCAAAAATTATCTAGATTTGAACAGATCATGTCGTTGGTTCCTACTACACTTGAACTATTTTTGTTCACTCTACTTACCCAACTTTTTATTCACTCTAGCACTACTGAACGAGTTTAACTGTTAACTGTTTATTTCAGGAGTGATTTCCAAAGTTATATCATATCACCATCCCAAAGTAACAATCTTGATTCTTGAATGTCCCCGATCTTCCCCAATTCAACTGTGTCAAAACTCAAAAACCCAAGCAAATCCCATATCCACCCCACCTTCCAACAATAATCCGCATAAACTTCGAGATTTCTCATGTCCAAGGAAGCCCATGGGTACGATTCCACTGAGGAACCCAGTGTTGTTGTTGACAACGCAGAACCACCTTCAAATATTGCATCAAATTCTGATGTTGATGCTTCATCGGCAAACGAAAAGCCTGAACCCACCACCGCAAATGATGATGATGCCGGTGATACGACAAACAACGGTTCTGAGTCTTCGTTGGCTAATGGGCTCTCGTCTGTCATCTCTTCTATAATTAGGGATTTCGATTCCAGAGCTGAAGCCACAGTTCGTAGCCAAGATCAGCTCTCTTACGCCATTGATCGTCTTACCAGAGGTGATTATAAAGGCAGACTCACTTTGCTGTTAGGGCATGAAAACAGTGCTTTTACTCTGCTAATGCATCTTCTTAATTTTTTCTATTGCAATAATTGTCAGCCTTAATTATATATAGCAAAAGAATTTTTTTTCTTAACATTGATTAATTCCTTTATATGCCCTGAACCAGTAACAGTTTCAGAATTGATCACTCCGTATGTGTGTATATAGGTATTTGTGTGTAGAATGCAGAGGAGTTGTTTTTATTCACTTACGTCTGAGTTTCTATAGCTCTTTATTTGTGGGCTTTAAGTTCTGTTTTTTTTGTGATATTTAGTTAATTTTGTTGAATGAGTTACAATGTTGTATTTTCTCAGAGCTTGATCAACTGCTTGAAGATGCACCATTGCCTTTCATAATGCAGCATGCTGCCAAGATATCTGGTGTTAGAAATAGAGTCTCATCATTGAATTCAGTTTTGAAGTCTATACAACGGCGTGTTGATAACATAGATCGGATGTTGTCTGCCGGCTTGCTGCAGGGTATTCATTCTCTTTCTTTGCGACACTAGAAGTTTAATTTTCTGTTCTTTTTATACGTATGCATCCAATTGAACTTGTAACTGGATATTTTTTTGCATCTTTTGCATCAAACAGACAATGTAGTGTTGCTCTACAGCTTAAGTTTATGCTTTGTAGCATTCCAACCAGTTCACTGAGTTTCTGTGATTTGCTGGTATAATTTTGGTGATCTGGTTCATAATAGAGATGGCCGATATGTATTGATATTGGTTATAGGGTGAATCTGTGACAGTCTACATTATGGAAGTAGAAATTGCCAGACATTCTACGTCAATTGTTGTACCTTTTATGTTTATTTTTCTTTGAGTAATGTAGCTTGGGTTGTAATTTGTAAGTTAAAATCCTATTCTAAACTTGTCTTAGGCTTCTTTGTTCGATTACTGAATTTTTACTTGGCACTTGGCAGATAAAATGACCAGGAAAAATGCTGGACAGCATTAATGCAGGCTTTCTATAGGAGGTACTCCTCATCTTTAATATCCGTACGTACATGACTTTGAATGATCGCTATATTTATAAGGAAGGAGAACCTTTCACACAAGTAGTTTGCTTTTCATTGCAGAAATTTGAACTGTTTCCATAAATTCAGGATCTTGAATGTATTTATTTTGCATATGGACAAAGGTCATCAATTGGGTCAAAGACATAAACAACAGAACAAGAATATAAGAGTAGAATGATGTTTTCGGAGTAAAGGTCTAATTATGTAGAGAAGTGGCCGTTATGTTCGCTCTAACGATCACAAGATTCATAATCCTTCCCATCCATGGTAATACCAGAAAGAAAACGGGTAAGAACTCAAATCTACAACACAATTCCCATACTACTTAGGTTGCTACTTATACCTGTTGGCCAACTGCGAATATATCATAAATGCCACTATCTAAGCTGCAAATTTTTATTTGATTGCCTTTTATATTTTGTTAGCTTTTTTCTGTTTTTCTTAGGCTCTAGTTCGCGTCATGCAGCTATTGTAAAATTATTATAGCTCTTCTCTTTGTGTGTGTGTGTGTGTGTGTGTGCGTGCACGTGCGTGGGTATCTATATTTAGCGGCTTCATGATGCAATTGATGATTTTTAAAGTTTATTTTATCTTGGGACCGATAACAGAGCAAATATTTGGGGAGGCCTTGAGGACTGCCTTTATGTGCCACCATCTGTTCAGCTCCCCATGATGCCCAATATAAAAGTATTGTCCGGATGTGCTTTCTCTAGCATTTCCATCACTTTCAGCATTCGAATATGATGCTCAAGGTCACCACTCAAATGACGGATTATTCTCCTCCCAGCCAATAATGAGATTCTTTTGTGTTCAGTGGATTGACATCATACAGAATCTTAGTGTGTTGGCAAATTGGCAAATGTTTAAAGGTTGACTGAAGGATAGTGAGTCGTAATTGTGATAATATTGGAAGAATTACATTTTGTTGCATAGCAACATAACATGGTGGCCTAGGCTTATTAGAGACAGAAGACAAGATGAGACCAACCTGAGTACCATACTGTACTCTGAAATGAAGGGTGAGTTCATGTTTCAGGAGTATTGATAAATGTATATGAAACATAAGAATTTGGGCATGAGAGTTAATCTTTGCACTTCCTCTTAAGTTGATCTGTAAAATGAAAAAAAAAAAAAAACTGAGAAAGATGTTGAAAAAGGATGGTGCATTTCTTTTCTTTTTTTTCTGGATAAAAAACTACTTTTATCAATAAGAAGTAAAGAAACATTACAATAATTTGTCAATTGGATGTATCACAAGTGGACAACACGTCCAACCAATGATATATCAAAACAATGCATACGAAACACAACAGAAAAAACTAAAGTATAGTGCACATGATGTTGTCGAACTCTCAATTATGCAAAAAAGAGGAACATCCTCGAACTCCTTAGATGGTGCATTTCAGTCACGGACTAGATTAAAATTTTATTCTGGTTTAGTAGAACATATTACTCTTGGTGGGGAACAAAATTCATTAGCAGATCCCAGGTAACAGGGATAAGACTTCGCTGAGTGAGTTAAGTTGAGTTGGTTTTGATGAAGGTGGTCTGTGTAGTTAAATTGAAATTGGAAAGCAGTGCATCCAAAATAACATTGAGCTGGTTATCACTTGAACCAGGTAGCGAAAGGGATGCAGCTGGGCCTTGTCCATGTGAATGTCAACCTGGTTCTAATACAAAATCCCTATGAGAATGTACATGGCAAAAGTAATCATTATTTCTTGAGAGAAAGGAACTGAGGCAGGACAGAGATTGACTTGTACTTCTAGCATTTTCTGAGACAAATGAAGAAGGAACAGCCACCATTTTCTAGTTTTTGTTTGATGAGGATCCCCTTGTGTTTTTCAAAATTGCATGCCTTACAAATAGTTGGGCTGGGTTTCATGTGAAGTATCTTAGGAATTGAACTGTCACTTATGTTTCATCAATGTGAGCCTCATGCATATATTGTGTAGATGAGGACAATACATTAGTATGGAGGAATAAGGTCCACTGTGGTTATACATATTGATTGGCTGATTATCAAATGACTAATTCTCTTGTCATTTATTTTAACTTGTCTTACTACTTTGGAGCAGTGCTGTGGATACAAGAGCAACTTTTGGATGACTGAAAAGATCTTGGCAATCATAACCGTCAAGGAGCTGCCTTTCTGATTCCTTTGCCGTCAACGAGTCGGTTCCATATCTTGATCTTTAGTGGGGGGGAAAACCAGGGTGGGTAACATTTCCATGGGTTATGAATGTTCAACTGCAGATGTGTTGTTTTCTCCCTCAAATGCCTAGTTTTTGGAAGATCATGTTACCTTTCCATTGTTGCCTCGAAGGAAATTTATGAATTCCACATGATTCAATTTTTCTGTATTTTGCAGCGAAAAGTTTGACATATTACTGTTTTATATGTACGTAGTCTATACATTAAACGGCTCGGGCATAGAAGAGGCTTACTCGTTTTGGTACATTTTCGATCAAAAGCTATACATTTTGAACTGAATTAAGAGTGTTCTTGTACATAGTTTGTGGTAGCTGTGCATGCTATAACGCGACGACGGTCATAAGAATTAAAATTTCATTTTGAAATCATCCACCCATCTTGTATACCGGCCATGAAACGAGGTTTTACTGCTTCTCGCCAAACTAACCTGCATGTAACACCCATCAACATATACTCATATTTTTTTAACTAAAATTTTAGGTTAAACTATAAATTACGATATATTTGTAGAACCCAAAAACTCTTAAGCAAAAGTTTTGAGTAATTGATGAACAACTCTCTTATTAAACTTGAAGCAAACTCAGTGGCTTATATAGCCTTACATGATGAGAAAAGAAATCAAATAGAACACACCTAGAAACATGGTAACAATAGCTAATGAATAGGTCAAATCTAACAAGAAGTCCATATTCAATAGTGATTATTAACAGAACTTGAAGAGGTCAACTCTGATCAAACTTAACTGACAAACAATAACTCAATAACTCCAACAAATCCTCCCCTAAATTGATTGTAGTATGCATTCAGTTTAAGATTGGTATCTCACAGACACCAAATAGTTTGCTTAGTTTCAGAAATACCTCCAGTTTCAAGGACTTAGTCATGATATCAGCTTTTTTGCTCATTAGTCCCACAGTGAACCAACTTCTCCATCTCCTCATTTGTAAGATCACGTAAGAAATGAAACCTTACGTCAATATGTTTGCTTCGACCATGTAAGACTGGATTTTTTTTGACAACTTGATCGTTGAGCTGTTGTCACACATTATAGTAGTACAACTGCTTTGAGAATGTTCAATCTTTTCTAACACCCTTCGCATCCATACACATTGGCAAGCACATGAAGCTGTTGCGACAAGCTCAGCCTCGGTAGTGGATAAAGTCACCATTGGTTGCTTCTTAGAGGACCAAGACACTACTCCACCACTAAGCAAGAACACGTAACTAGACGTACTCTTCCTATCATCAATGTCTCTAGCATAATCACTGTCGGTGTAACACAGCAGCTCCCCAGCTTCACCTTTTCTATAAAAAACACCCAGATCCACCGTCCCCTTCAAGTATCTCAACACACGCTTTGCAGCTTCCATATGTAAAACAGTGGGACAAGCCATATACCTACTCAAAAGGCATACCACAAATATTAAGTCTGGTCTTGTTGCTGTGATGTACGTTAGGCTTCCAATCAATTGCTTGTACACTGTAACATCAACTCTTGCTCCTTCTTCTTCTTTTGTTAATCGAAAACCAGGAACGATAGGATTCTTTTTTGGATTACTATTCTCCAATCCAAACTTCTCAAGCAACTCCTGAGCATACTTCTTTTGACTCAAGTAAATTCCTTCAGAGGTTTGCAAGACTTCAACCCCTAGGAAATACCTAATTTTACCTAAGTCTGTCATGTCGAACTCATACTTCATGGAATTCTTAAAACTTTCAAACATGCTTAAATCATTCCCAGTAAAGATTAAATCATTGATATAAACTCACAATTAAAAGTTTACCTCCATCTCCAGACTTGACAAATAAAGTGTGCTGGTAACTGCATCTTTCGAACCCCTCCTTGATAAAATATGCCTCTATTCTACTATACCATGCCTGTGGTGCTTGCTTCAGGCCATACAACGCCTTCTTCAGTCCATAGACCTTGTGTTCCTCACCCTTTCGTTCATATCCTTGTGGTTGTTCGACGTACATGGCCTCATTCAACTCACCATGTAGAAAAGCACTTTTGACGTCGAGTTGATACAAATTCCAGCCTTTTTGAGTAGCTAGAGCTAACACCATTCTGATGGTATCCCACCTTGTCATAGGAGTGAAGATCTCTGTATAGTCTACTCCTTGCTGCTGAGCGTAGCCTTTTACGACCAATCGAGCCTTATACTTGTTAACAGCTCCATTTTCATTCAATTTCGTCCGAAACACCCATTTTACTCCAATCCTTTTGGCTCCTGTAGGTAATTTGGTGAGTTGCCAGGTCTTGTTTCTCTCGATTGCCTCTATTTCTGAATCCATTGCACTTCTCCATTTAGCACTCTTGGCAGCTTCTTCAAAAGAGCTTGGATCTTCATAAACTATGAACAAGACAAAGTTAAAGTTATGTACCTTTTCTTCTTCAGACAATCCTTCTCCGTTTACATAATCATGCATCCATGCGGGTGCTCTTCTATTTCTTCTCTCAACTGGATTTGAGGCAGGTTCATTGAGTGAATCACTACATGATGAAGTGATTACTCCTTCATTTTGTTCTGCTGCCACTTCATTTTCAGCTTCTGTATCACTATTATTTCCAGCTTCTTTTTCACTTGTAGATGACTCAGCTTGATCTTCATCATCTTCACCCCACTCTAATACATCATACATTTCTTCTTCAATGCTCCTCCCCTAATTCCAGCCCTTATCTTCTTCAAAAATCACATCTCTACTTATTATGATTTTTCTGGTAACTGGATCAAACAGCCTATAGGCTTTAGACTCATCGCTTATCCCAAGCTTTGAAGCTCTTGTCATCTAGCTTCACTCTTTTCTGATATGCTACATGCACATGAACCAAGCAGTCAAAAACTCGAAAGTAGTCCACATTCGGTTTGATTCTAGTCCACATCTTCTCAAGTGTCTTATCCTTTACTGCCAACGTCGGACTTTTATTGAGAACATAAGCTATCCATTTTGCAGCCTTTGGCCAAAAAGTCTTCGGCACTTGCTTGTCACCAAGCATACTTTGAACCATATTCATTATAGTTTGGTTCTTGCGTTCAGCTTGTAAAATCCGAAAAAAAAAATCATTATTATTATTAAAAATCTTAATTAAAGAGATAAAATAATAATTAATTGTTAAAGTACGGGTCAAAAACGTAAATTTCTAAAACAATAATAAAATTATATTATATATATATATAAGT
>CM042197.1:652132-682337 GCA_023539305.1 Ilex asprella
TAAAACAATAATAAAATTATATTATATATATATATAAGTGAAAGACTTTAAAGTCTTTCACTTTTCGTTTTTTTTCTTCCCCAGCCGGCAGACGGACAGACAGTGAGTGAGAGAGTAAAAAGGTAAGTTATTTTATTTTTTTTCTCTCTTTCTTTTTTCTTAGATCTACGAAGATTTAACCGTTTAATCGTTTTAGGCCAAGAATTAAAGTTGCTCTACTCAGCGAGAGCTACGCAACGACACCAAAAATCGTAATTTTCTCCAAAGAAATATCGTGTACGAAAATTTAGGCCTAAGGCTTGGGAAGCTGAAATTGGACCTTCTTTGGAATCTAATACGTGGGCTCACGCTACGAGAGGTAGGGTTTCCCCTATTTAGATGTAATTTCAACCTAAAATATGACATATGAAATGGGTAGGCCAAGGGTGTATATCACATGTTAGGTCTTGACTAGTATAACTAGTGGGTCAAATATAGGATTTATAATTAATTTTATAATTAATAAAATCCTATTATGATTAACTTGGTATAAGTTAATGTTAGCGATTTAAAGTATGTTAATTGTACATTAGCATGACCTGGTGTTTTTAATGACATATCAAGTCTAATAAAATTATTAGCTTGCTATGTGATTATGAAATAATATGTATGTTAAATGATTATTTAACATATGATTATTGTGATTGACTGGTGTTTATGTTTATAGAATTAATAAACATGTTGCCATGTTGGAAGTAATAAACATGTTATTTATGTAAACTGATTATGCCTCTTGGTGTTTATTTAAATGCCTAGGTGAATACAAGTATGTTGATTATCTTACATAACATGCTTGAAATTGTGTTGAAAATGTCATTATATTGCATTCATTATGTAATGGACATTATAAATGGTATCAAAAGCAATTACACATTGTATTGCATTATGCATGGATTGCACTACATTCATGGGCACTGACATGGGTGGGAGTGTGTGCATGGTATGAAATCAATCACCACATAGGTGGTTGATCGTGGGCTCGGGAAAGTCGCACCAAGGTACGGCTGAGTCGCACGGAAGATTAAATGGATAAATTTGTCGGGGATAGCAAGAAGGGCTAGATTCTCCCTCGGGTGCAAGACCCGCTTACTTGGTTTATACACTTTCCGGCGGTGCAATTCTAAAAAAGTGTAACGGCATAAACGGAGCCGCAGGTGGGATGTCTTGAAGATCCGTTGATTCTCCCCACAAAGACACAAGCAAATAAATTAATTAGTCATTGAGTGTACACAACACTAATGACAGGGGGGGCTTGGAATGCCCGGATATATACGCATGACATTGTATGTGTTGTTGGAGCTCAGGACGGGGCTCAGTGTTGGTATTATTTGCGTGAGTCTTATCTCATGGTATGACATGATTTATGACATTTGTTCATAATAAACATACTTGAATGAATGCATGAAATGATTGTTGCAAGTGACATTTCATATGCATTTAGGTTGAGAGGAATTCTCTATAGGTGTTATCCTATTGAGCGTTGGCTCACCCTTTATGGGAACATTTTTCAGGTATCGGTCAGGCATCCACCGAAGGAGAGGCCATGGGCCCGTTTTGACGACAGAGCCGATCTGTGGCTCTTATTTTGACTTTGTAGTCCCTTGTGTATATTTACTTTTGGCCTTGTATAATTTTTGTAACAAAAACTTCTTTTATATTGAAAAGGCATGTATATGGGACTCTTTTGAAACATTTATTCTTTGATGAATGAATGAATATACGTAGTGATGATAATTATAGTGGTATCCGATAATATGCAATTAAGTATGATAAATGGACTCGGTGTGGTCAATGTTGTATATTGGACCTCGGATGGGTCAATGATGTATGATTTTACAAGTTGTGTTTTGGGTAGAGTTTCTCGTACAAAGGAGACTCTGCCCAAATTTTGTTAAGTTATGGACCCCAGTAAATGGGGCATATTAGCTTGGTATCGAGTTATACGGGTATTTCACGGGTTGACAAAGGACCCTCGGTTTTGGGGTGTCACACAGCTACCCCATTTTGTTGGGGAGTATACGTTGTTGTAAGTTGCCTGCTTATGCCATTTAACTTATAGAAATCATTAAACTCATCAGAGATAAATTCCCCTCCCCTATCGGTCCGCAAACAACATATAGATGCACCAATTTCTTTCTTGACCAAGCTCTTGTAATTCTTAAAAACAGTAAAGGCTTCAGACTTTTCAGCTAGAAAGTATAACCAAACTTTTCTACTATAATCATCGATAAAACTTATGAGATACCTCTTGTGACTGTTGGAGATAGGTTTGATGTGACCACAAATATCGGCATGCACGAGTTGCAACCTTGTTGAAGCTCACCACCGACTTCTTTTTGGAATCACCTCTCTGTGTTGCTTTCCCACTAGACATCCAGTGCAGGTCCTATTTGTGCTTTTGACAAGAAGCAGTCCTTTCAGCATCCCTTTATATTGCAGCGTCCTTAAGCCTTTATAGTTCAAATGCCTAAATCTCTGGTGCTACAACTATGAGTCTTCTTCAGTAATTGTTTGCAGGCCAGATGACTTTCCTGGTACCACAACACTAGCAAGTAGTACAAACATTCTGTTTGTAGTCATCCTTATTTCCATGATCAACCCCTTCTTAGGATGATACAATTTACATTCTCCATGGTGAATCAGTATGGTCAATTCTTTCTCTTGCAACTGCCCAACACTCAATAAATTGTTCTTTAAATCAGGTATATAGAAAACATCAGTAACTACCTGAGTTATGCCACTGATTTGCAGCCAGATATTGTCTTTTCCCATTACTACCATTCTTGAGTTGTTTCCGAGCTTTACTGAATGTCTGAACTCCTCATCAAGATTGGAAAACCACTGCTTGTTCCCGCACATATGATTACTACATCCCGAATCAATAAACCACACTGCTTCTTGTTTTGAGTTGTTTGATTCCACATAAGACATTAGGAGTATCTCCTCCCCTTCATCAAATTCAGCATAGTTGGCACATTTCTCCCAATTAGGGCATTCATATTGGAAGTGCCCTAGCTTGTGGCATTTGAAGCACTCAACGATAGCTTTGTTCAGGGGTCTGCCTTTGCCTCTTCCACGTCCTTGAACTGGCCCTCGACCCCTTCCTCTGTCTCCGAGTCTTTCATCATGAGTAATCTTTAAGGCTTGTTCTTCTTGAACATGATTGTTCATTCTCTATTCATGCACAAGTAAGTTGTTCTACAGCTTATCGATCATCAAGATCTCCAAATTGTTGGATTCTTCAACTGAGCAAACCACATAATCAAATCTTTTGGTCATCGACCTTAAGATTTTCTCAACAATCACCACTTTGTCCATCTTTTTTCCATGAATCTTCATCTTGTTAACAATTGAAAGGGTTCGAGCAAAATACTCATCCACTTTTTCTCCTTCCCTCATCTGGAGAACTTCGAATTCTTTTCGTAGTGCTTGCAACTGAGCACGCTTCGCTCTTGTTGTTCCCTGGTACTTTTGCCTCATTGAATCCCAGATACTTTTTGTTGTCTCCTTGTTGAGGATTGTTTCCATGATAGTCCTGTCAATAGCCTAAAAGAGATAATTTTTTACCTTTAAATCTTTTAGACGTTGTTCCTCAATGGTCTTTCTTTGGACTTCTGTTGGCTCCACTCCATCTGTAACTGCAAGGATTCCATTCTCCACCAAGCTCCAGTACTCTTTTGACCGAAAAATTCTCCATGAGCTTGGCCCAATGGTCATAATGACCATCAAACCTTGGTATTGCAGGTTGGATAAAACCTCCTTCTGTTGCCATTCTCTCATTCACCCTTTTCTCATTCCCTGTGTTTCCCCTCTCACTTTTCTCTTGTTAGGAAGCTACAATTCCTAACCTTACTCACTCAGGCCCTTTGTTGGGGCTCTGATACCAGAATTGTAGAACCCAAAAACTCTTAAGCAAAAGTTCTAAGTAATTGATAAACAATTCTCTTATTAAACTTGAAGTAACTCAATGACTTATATAGCCTTACATGATGAGAAAAGAAATCAAACAGAACACACATAGAAAGATGGTAACAGTAGTTAATGAATATGTCAAATCTAACAAGAAGTCCCTATTCAATAGGGATTATTAACAGAACTTGAAGAGGTCAACTCTAATCAAACTTAACTGAAAAACAATAACTCAATAACTCCAACAATAACTCACACCTTCATCTACTAGGAGGGAAAGGATAGGAAATATGAACAAAAATCAATTTGGGTGTGTGGCTACGAGACAATTAAAGAGAGAGATAGAGAATTGGCACGTGGCTTCCGCGAGTTTTTGAAGTGTAAGTTAGCAAATGTATCAATTTATTTAGGGAGAATTACATTCAGACTCCCCGAGGTTTGTCACTTAATCATTCAGATCTCTTGATATTTGAAATATTGTACACAGACCTCCTAAAATTTGTACGCGTGTAACATTTAGACCCTTATTGTAAATATATCCGTTAATAAATTATACGTAGACCCCTTAAAACTTGTAAGTATACAATACTTAGACCCTTTAAGTTTTAAAATATTATACTTAGACTAAAAAAATCTCCAATCAAATATAAAATATAAATTATTTTAAATTTTACAATCAAAATTTATATTATATTGTATCATTTATTGAAATAAAATTAAAATTAAAAATTTATTTTTTTCTTAAAAAATCATAATTAGTATACAATTATACTATCGATTAGAATAAAACAAAAAAAAAAACAAATAAGAGGTCTAAGTCACTCATAATAGAACATAAATTTTACATCAAAAATTCATATTTTATTATGTCATTTATTGAAATAAAATTAAAATTAAAAATCTAGTTTTTAAAAAAATCATAGTTAATATATAATTATACTATCTATTGCAATAAATGTAAAAAGTTAAACAAGGGGTCAAACTATAATGGACACAATATTTTTTAGTTTTAATTGCGGTAGTTTGGTATTTTAATTTGGTTATTTAAACTACCAAATTAAATTTCAATAGAAAATATAGTTATATACTAATTATGATTTTTTAAGAGAAAATTGAATTTTTATTTTTGATTTTATTTCAATAAAAGATATAATAAATAATGAAATTTAATTGTAAAATTTAAAATATTTGATATTTTATATTTGATTGGAGTATTTTTTTTATCTAAATATAATATTTTAAACTTAAAGGGTTTAAGTATTATATACCTACAAGCTTGAGGGGATCTAAGTGTAATGTGCGTACAAACCTCAGGGGATCTAAGTGTAATTCTCCTATTTATTTATTTATGTTCCTAGTAAATGTCAGCGGAATGTATTTTCTTAGTTAATTTTAATG
Source organism: Ilex asprella (assembly GCA_023539305.1). Taxonomy (NCBI): domain Eukaryota; kingdom Viridiplantae; phylum Streptophyta; class Magnoliopsida; order Aquifoliales; family Aquifoliaceae; genus Ilex; species Ilex asprella. The sequence continues at coordinate 657,479 of CM042197.1, forward strand.
TAATTTAATTATAAATAATCAGCCAATCATTAAAAACAGTGGCTGTAGTTTAGTGGTAAGAATTCCACGTTGTGGCCGTGGAGACCTGGGCTCGAATCCCAGCAGCCACAATTTTTTTCTTTGTTCCGTTAGGCTGATTTCATTCTTGTAGTCACGTTTATGCTTCCGGACCACAACCCTGTGTTCGAGTCGGAGATGTTCTTATCATCTATTATATTTCTTGCCCTTTTTTTTTCTCATCTTTATTATTTTATTTTTTGGTTAATCATAAATCGCACTCCAAAAAATCTATCAAATTTTAATTTACACTTTCAAAGATAAAAAATTTTAATTTATACCCTCAAAAATATAAATTCGCATAAATATGTACCCCTGAAGTTAACAACCGTTAATTACCTTTTAAACTAAATTGATAAATTACACCTAAATTCAGGGGCGGCCCGAGAGATTTTGGGGCCTAAAGCCAAACGATAAATGAGGCTTTTTTATTTTTAATATTAATAATAAATCCATCTTTATTTTTTAAAAATATAAAAAATTTAATTAAACTTTATATTTAAGCTTTTATTATCAGAATTTGATAATAAGAGAGAAAAAGAAAAATTAAAATTTATGATTATTAGTTTAAACTCAACTTTCTGAGAGAGTTAAGACTAAGTTTTTTAGTAACTTTAGTTTTATTGTTATTTTTTTTGATAACTAAATAAATTTTAAGCTATTTTAATTTCACGGCTAAATTAATAAACTTAATCCACTAAAGTTAAATTTTTTTAATTTACATAATTATGAAAATTGATTCAAATATTTTGACCGTTGAACAAAAATTTTTTTAAAATTATCTGGTCATTAGTATTTAATTTTAACCCCATCTATTTTTTTTATTATTATCAACATTAATGGATCTTTCATTTTAGATTTATTTTACATAAAATAGTAAATCATAATAATTAATAAAAACTGTGGATGGGATTGAAATTTATCACACCTCTTATTGGGATAAGAAGACAGATTTTATTTATTATTTGATCTGTTCTCACATCACATGAAATAATCAACCACAGATACTTCCAAGCACCATCCTCATCTCAAAAACCAATCCACTCCTGCTTTTGGTCTACGCACACCCCCTCCATCTCCATCGGCCAAACATCACTGTACCATCGTTGCTAGCCTATACTATATTAGGCCACTGGGCCACACACTATTCCATCTCACACTGTACACATTGCACCCCCCCAAACCCTAGCCAAGCAGGAACAATCAATCTTCCCTACTCTCTCCCTCTCCGTAGATCTCACTGTGCTTGGCATTTTCCATTGATGTTGATTCCCAGTGCTGTAAGGTGTCATTTTCGCAATTTGTATGGTATATACACATAGATCGGTGATTTCACGCCGTATCATTATTGTTTTGCTTGCATGATTTACGGAAATGGCGTCAGCTTGCGTAAACCATATAGGGAAGTCACCGGAAAACTTTCTTGAGTTTTCTCCGGCGAACTGCCCGTCGTACGGATGGCTCCGCCCTCCAATCTCTCTTAGCAGAGAGTTTCCTGATGAAGATGCATCAATGATCGCTGGAACGAAACCTAAGGCACCTGTTCAGGCTGAAAAGGACCGAGCAGATCCGGCAGAAGAATCAGATCCAGAAGTTTCCGGTAGTGACATCGGAGATTTCGAGTTCCGACTGGAAAATCCCGTTACGATGCAACCCGCCGACGAGCTCTTCTCCGACGGAAAACTGGTTCCCCTCCAACTCTCTATGATCCGACCAGCGGTGACATCTACAATGGCCTCGTTGGAGGTGAGATCGCTTGATACGCCGAAAACTCGCCGGAGAAGTGAGATTTCCTGTGCGGATCCGTACATGTTCTCTCCAAAAGCTCCGAGGTGTTCCAGTCGCTGGAAAGAGCTTCTGGGCCTGAAAAAACTCTACTTAAACAGTTGTACCCAGCAAGATAATCACAGAACAGCGTCTTCTAAATCTATGAAGCATTTTCTTCATCGTAGCTCAAAATCTTTAAACTCATCTATAGACTCATCTCTGAGCATTCCGTTGTTGAAGGACGCAGATAGCGAGTCCATTTCAATGTTGACTCGTTTGTCACTTTCTTCCTCATCGTCCGGTCATGATCACGATGACCTTCCGAGGCTTTCGCTCGACTCTGAAAAGCCAAGTTTGAACGTTAACCCAATCTCCCTCGCTCGAAATACTAATTCGAAGTCTAACCCCACCAGGGTTCGAATCGTCAAGCCAAGGGCGTTATCCTCCGAGAATCCGGTGGGTACAAAGACTGGCCGGAGCCCAATGCGCCGAGCACCGGATCCAACGACTCCGGGCCGTGGAGTCTCGCTTGATAGTCCACGTATGAACTCTTCGGGGAAGATTGTCTTTCATAGCTTAGAGCGTAGCTCAAGCAGTCCAAGCAGCTTTAACGGCGGGGCCAGATTCAAACACGGGGGAATGGAGAGGTCATATTCTGCAAACGTTCGTGTAACTCCGGTTCTCAACGTTCCGGTTTGTTCACTTAGAGGGTCTTCCAAGTCTGGGGTGTTTGGGTTCCCGTTATTTTCTTCAACACAAAAGAGGTAAACTGGTGGTAATAGTGGCTGTAATGGAGGTGGAAACAAAAGTCAACAAAGTAGCAGCAAGAACCGGACGGAGCGAACCTGATACGTTCAATCAGTGAGAGTATAGCTGGTAATACTCACCTGTGGCATTGCTTTACTATTTTTTGATTCGGAGTTGTTACTGTAATGGCTTTTTTTGTAGTTTTGTTGTGGGCAATACCGCTTGACATCGTTGGTGGGTTTCATTTCTTACCGCAGATTTTAGGTTTGTATGCACATAAGAGAAAAAACTCTCTTCATTCGATTCTTCTTGTTAGCTACTTTAGCTCAAGTTGTTGAAAGCTGATTTTGTGTATTTTCTTTCTTTCAATCTTGTTTATCTCCTTTAACCTGAAAAGTGTTAAGGAATCTCTGTTTCTTCTGCATTTTGAAAGGTTCTTTCCGCTTGTGATGAGGGTTTAGTTGTACTGTGATGGGTTGTTCGGAATCTCGTGGTCCTTTGGTTAGCATTTTTCGGTTTGGTGTAACATGGGACTTAGCACCATTGAATATAAAATTTTATTAAATAAATAAACTTATAATAAAAATCAGAAAAAAATGTATATAGAGTAAGATTTAAATTCTTAAATCTCTTATTATATAGATATAGATATTTTATGTTTTTAATTTGGAAATATTGAAAATGCCAAAGATTTAAACAGATTCTCAGGCCACAGCTGTATTGATTGTTTGCCTTTTGCATGTCACCTTTCCTTTTCAATAATATATACATTTCATGGATAAAGTTATGATATCAATGTCAGCACCATTTCAGAATCTATCTCTGTAATTAATTTTGGATTGAATGATTTATATTGAAAAAATATAAAATTATTACACATGATATATTTTTATTAATTAAAAAATAAAAATATGGTACCAAACAAAATAATATTTGTGCTATTAATGAATGTATGAATTGAAGTGAGTATAGCATATTTTACTGTTTTTGACTTGGCATGGCATCGGTCTCCTAGATGGGTCCATGAAACAATGTTAGCATGCATTATTTAATACATCCATGAGATTCATCAGTTTGTTTGGTGGGATATGCAAATGTTTTCACCTTTGTTTGATTGATGGTGGATATGAAGTGAATGGGCGTCCATGTGTTAAACCTATTTTATTATTATACAAACCCAATCTATAGTAAGTAAATCAAGGGAAGATAATTGAAAATGAAAAGATATTCTTATACATAGTTTTAAGAATCATACGCCTTTTCTTTTCTTTTTTTAATTCACCTTTTTCCGTTAAATTGTTTTGACAGTAGTACCTTACTTTATTCAAGATGTTCACTGAAATGTGGTTATTATAGTTCAGTCAGGAGGACAACGAAAAAGTGAAAAACCAAAGAAGGCTGGTTGTACAGACGTTCCAGTACAAACTGAATACTGATGCTGGCTTCCCAGGTGGCCCATAAAGTAAGTGTGTGTGTGTGTGAGAGAGAGAGAGAGAGAGAAATCCCAGCTACCAGATATGTCTGGGATGGGAATTGGGAGACATAGATCAGAAAAAAGAAAAGAAAAAGGAGAGTAGCAGAGATTGGTGTTATCAAGTTACAGTAGTCCGGGCGGGAGAGGGAGAGGGAGAGGGAGAGGGATTTGTCCAATTCACTCCTCGCATGCCAATAAAGGACGTTAGTATGGGGGTGCTATTCCCAATTTGACGTTGGACCGGTGATGCGGTTTTTGAATCTTGGGAAGAGTGTGGGTATCTCGGCTCCTTCTCTCTCTAAACCAGTAAACCCTTTCCCTTACCGTCGGATCCACCAGACCAGATTTAAGCGTTTAATTGTTTATCACATCCGCATCCGCATCTATCTCCCACTGGCTTTGGATATTCAAACGATGACCTGCGGTTCTCCTTGGCCCTCTCAATCTCATTGTCCTTTTGTAGGCTATTTGGGATGTACCTATGATTTTATGATATGGGGCACCCTTAGCACAACTGAATGATTCGGAGATGATCAGTAATTATCTTATTTAAGGAGTCTCATACATTGGGTCATTGTTATTTTGGTGGTGGTATAGTCTGCTCTGCTCCTCACCCTTAATTTCAAGTTTTAGGATATAATTTATTGTTGTTGTACAGTGGAGGATAATCCATATGATTCTCTTAAAAGACTTTTGTAAAAAAATTTAATCCGATTCAAAGATGTAATTCAGTTGAATTCTAGCAAATTATACACATACTTAAACTGAAATTAATTAAATAATCACTCATTTTCTTTTATATATGAATATACATGGACTAGGAGTGTGTCAATTTTACTCATTAAATAAAAATTCGACTCGACACAAAATTTAAAAATAATATAATTAATTAACACAAGTAATAAATTAGTTAGATTAAGGTTAGACATATTAAATATAAGATTCTATTCACCACTACTCAACAGTCCAAAGACTTGCAGTGCTCATCCGTTGGTTTAGCATTCTCATTGGTCTTAGACTCTTGAGCAGCGGTGGATAGAATTTAACCTTTAATAAAACATAAATAACACGATTAACGAATATTGTAGATAAAAAATAAATATTTTATAAATTTTTAAATAATATTATATATATATATATATATTTGTATTGACACCACTATTCACACAAATCTAATACATGCAACAAATGACACCACACTTCACGATTGATACCTTATAATACATAATGGAATCAGAGTGGCTTGACGTGAATTTTGGAACGTTTACCTCATACGCTGTTTATAAGGGGGTAAATGCGTAGTGATGGTTTTGGATTTTAACTGATTGGAAATTCCAAGATCAAAGCTCAAAAGGACAATAAAAATTATGTGTAACTTAGTGCGGATTGATGAAATTTTTTAAACTCTTTTACATTCCTATAATGAGATAGTGCATATTCGCTACGATAATCAGGGTAAGTTATGTTTTTAATGATATTCTGTAACTTGAAAATGTCCAAGTAGAATATAACAAGATACTTTTACTCATAAATAAATCTCCTATGTGAGTAAAGAAATTGCGGATTCTATGAGAATCGTAAGCTTATTCTAAAATTACTCTAAAATTCAGTGGTGTTCAATGCTAAAATGAACACAAACGTAAGAACCAACTGTGTCCAAAGAGAAATTATGTGAATTCTATTGTCTTGGTTTACACAAACGGTTGATAGTTAAAAAACATCATGCCCACTGATTAGTCAAATAAATCCGATAGTTTTCCACTACGAAAAGTTCAAAGCCACTAGCTACTTATCCAGATGTTGCACTTAAATCAGTATCTACATCATCATATATCGAATTTTCGCTTATATGGGGGATTGTTGGAAAAAAATAGTTTAAACAAGATTATTTGAGTAACTTGAAGCTTAAATAAAAATGGAACTCATACCTCGAATTAGTGGGACCAAGTTTAAACACGTTCTCCTCTGTGAGGAGATGAATGTCATATATTTATTTGTTTAAACCATTAAATATTGAATGACAAATTATGTCTCAAAGTGACCCATTTGAAGTGATGAAATAAACTAATATAAGTGTAATGAAATAAGGTTTGTACCACAGTAGAAGAAGATCAATACTTTTGTGAGTTAATATACTTCAAGTTGACTTAGGGTATCACACTTTTATAAGCGAAACAAGCGTCTATACTACATTGATTATCACACATGTGCATCGTCTGGTTGAGGTTGGGTCAAAAAGATATAATTTTTTGGACAAATTTTTTTTTGGGAGCAATGCGAGTTATGGATCAAACTAATTGAAATTTAAATCTAACCAATTTTTTAAATTTCCTATCCGTTATTTTGAATTTGGCACCAAAATTAGGTCTGGTTCATTCCATAAAGGATGTTCACTCCAAATGTGTCTTTTGCCTGTTCAAATTAAAAAACAGGTCTCTCTAATCCGAACAATGACTTCTCATACCTCTTCAGGTTATCTGAACAACCACCAATGATCGATAAATAGATTGCCTCATTGTTATTTCAATCTATCCAAAATTAGGATTTTAGTTTTAGAATTTCTTTTTTTTTTCCTCTACATATTGCTACATTATTCTTTTGGTTCGATTCAAGTATAAACACAAGTTATGTTTGTTGAAGTCTTGAAGATAGAAGTGTTATTTTTTCAAGAACGTAAAATCCGCTCTATTTTGAGATACAGTTGTTCGTCAACCTTGAGTCCCGAGAGAAAACAAATATGTGTTAAGGAGATTGTGTTTTACAATACTCGAATTGAATATTCTATTTTTCTTATTTTATTGTTTGTGCAGATCTGTGTTACTGTGAGTGCATTGTTTTTGCTTACTATACATTCTATTTAGATTAATTTGTATGTAACAGTATATAAATTAGTTTAGATTGCTGGTAATGATGTTCGTAACACGATGGAGCAGAATGATAAATACTCAATGTTTTGAATAGTTCAGTCTGAGCTTTAAGGCTCTTATGAATAGGATCGAGGGAATGAGATTATCACATAGAAGATGTATAATGATTCACCAACTCAGGAACTTTGCTAATCTACTCTCAAAAAAGTTTCTTGCTTCAGAAAAATATATTAATAATGAGGGGTTTACAAAGAGTATATATGAGTGAAGCTACAATTACTTATTTCTGACGAGGGTTTTACCTCTTATTTATAGTTGCCTTTGGGCCTAGCTTGATTTATAGTGAGCTCCTTATTTCTTTCATTTGTATTGTGCAACAACTACAGTGAATGTTAGGGTAGTTACAAACCTTTTGCCTGGTTAAGCGACTGCAATTATCGTGGCGATGTTCGGTGGGGACTAGGTGTTTTTTATGCCGTCTTCCTTGAGATGATATACAGGAAGCTCGATGTCTGAAAATCGAGGTCTATGGGCAACTTAAATGAATTGAGCTCTCGACCTAAGAGATCATGACTTATGTTACCGATCTCAACCATATGCGTATTCGAGGTACCATTAACTTATATGTATAATAATCTATATAATAAAGTATAATACAATTCAAATCTAAAAAAATAAACAAAATAATTTTATTTTTCGCAGTTGAAATCTTTTAAATTTTATTTTAAAATTAAACCGACAGTTTATATTAACACTACAAAATTAATAAAGAAAATAGGTCCTTAAGAGTGTGTTTGGGCTGACTTTTTAAACATGCTTTTAGAATTTATAATTTCTTATAACTACTTTAAGCAAAAAAAGTAATGTTTGGAACCGTCCCATCACCAACCCCACCACCACCACCACTTTCACCCCACCACCCCAACGACTCTTACCATCACTACCCACCACCATCACCGCCACCACCCCACCACATAACTACGCCCCCACCACCACTGCTGTCACTTCACTACCACCTCTACTACAATAACCACCACCACCACCTTCAACGTCACCACCACCACCACACCCACCACCATCATTACCACTCCTACCACCACCATTACCACTCCTACCACCACCACCATTACTGTCTCTGCCACAACAACCACCACCGCCCCATCATCATGGTGTCATTATCACCACCACCATCACTATCCTTAATTCCACCACCTTTACCACAACCACCACCACCATCCTTATTACCGCCACCCCACGACCATCCCTACAGGCCCACGACCATCACCATTACCACCATCATCGCTACTACCCCACCGCCATCACCACCACCACCAACGTCGTCACCGCCACCACCCACCACTATCGTCATTTCATTCTTATATTTATTACCACTACCGCCATCATCTCACTACTATCGTCGCCACCCACCACTAACATATTGTTGTCCACCACCACCCGTCGTCAATAGTCTTTATCACCCACCCCCACCACACCTACCATTACCACCTTTTCATCGTCTCCACTATTGCCACCCATTATCACCCACTCCCCACCATATCTATCCCCATCGCCATTCGCTATCACTCATCATACTGTCACCTAAAAGCATCCGTCGTCGTCCACCACCACCATCGACACCCCCACCAAGACAACTAGCAACAATCATCATTGTTGCCCACCACCACCACTGTTGTCATCCATAGCTGCCATTATTACCATCATCGTTGCCATTCACGACTATCACCACCATTGCCGCCAACCACGTCTCACCCCCACTACAATCGGTGTTTAAATTCTTTTATCTCTCTTATAAGTTTGTGATTTGATTTTAAATGTGAATACTAATATGCTTATTGTTGACATTTTTTTTATTACTTTGTGTCTTCAGACACATGTAATATAATCTAATTATATACCTATTTTCTATAACACTAGTTATACATAGCCTATATACGACATGATTCGTTAAATATGAATTTATTGTGAATATAATATTTTTTAAAACAAATTCGTTAGGATTTGACATAAATCTTTCTTATTTCACACGGTTGAGAGAGTAACCATGATCCTACCCACCGTTAGGAAGTCGTTGACCAGACGTTACACGACTGGCTTCCAAAGAATGGCAGCAGAGTAGTTTCATCTCGCAAGTGGGGGGCTAAAACGGAAAACAGAAAATCGGGTACTTTTCTAGACTTTGGGCTGTAAACGTCGTGGTAAAAGCCTTATAGTGGGCTCCAATTTTTGGGCCTAATTCCTGTTGGCACTAGAAATAACTTCATTGGACTTTTCTCTTTCCATCGGTAGCGAAAGATCGTCGGAGCCTCATCTCTGACATGGCCGGCGATTGGAAGTACTCGTGCCGGACGGCGAGTGAAACCCTAGAATGGATTCACGCAATAGTCGACTTCCTTAAGTCTTACAGTTTCTTCTTGGAAGCACACGTCGTCAATTTCTTCAAGGTAGTAGCTCATTCCGCTTTTCACTCTACTCTACTTGGCGCGTCTCTCTGTTAATACCCAAATTCTTACAGGATAGGCTGTGGGAAGCTGTTGATAAAGAATGGATTGACTGCCTTCGTAATGTATCCGTTGAAAGTCTTCTCTTAATTCCATCTGGTGTGGTCCAGGTTAATGCTGTTTCTTTCCTTATTTCTTATATATACTTCTTTTACCTACTCATCTACGGTTGTGTGCATTTGTGCTCATGAGTCGTGAAATGATACTAATTGCAAAATTGGTATGACATTCTTTATGTTGTGTCAATTGGGAATGTGAATTGCCATGTTAATGGTGGCCATTCTTCTTTGGTTGGGCTGGTGTATACATTGGATACGTTTCGTCTGGTAGAAAGTGCAAGGATGAATTAAACCATCAAATTAAGTATAGAAAAGTTCTTACTCAGGTGTTGCTTCCGGTAATCTCCTTTTCTATGCAGAAATAAGTTGATTGCCATGATGTAGTATATTTTTTGATTTTTTTTTGCATTGTATATTAGCTTAATTGTTGACTGTTAATCGTACATGGTGCTAGGATCACTGGCCTGCTTCACTTAAGGAATTTATCCTTACTTTAAAGTCTCTTACGCTTCCTCGGGAGCAGGCAGATCTGCCGAAGGTTTGTAAATGTTTGTCCTATTATTGAGGTTAGGAATTCTTGTTTTCTTCTTTTGATAAAAAATAATTTATCATGGCGGCCTCTTGAATTCATTTGAAGAGTTTGTTATTAGATTACTCAGTTTCTCGCTTTAGTTGATTTGATTCTACCTTCTAGCACAGGGGGATAGCTATGGGCTCATTTGTTTACTCACTGCATAGTTGCTATACTTACGTTACAAGAAGGATCTTGTAGGCAATGTGCACCTAATATACAATTTAAATACTCAATATCATTTTCTCAATTCATTTTTTTAAACATTTATGCATTTTTTGTTTTTATTATTATATTTGGAATACAATTTTAACATGTCTAGTATTAATAATTATATGTTCTCAAAATTTTAAACTTTGTTGATTACATTTTAACACATATTTATTGTTTAGTAGTAGACAGTAGACATATTTTAAAGAAGTGTTGTACACGCTCTAAAGAAGTGTCGGACACGTGTTCAAAATTAAAATTTTTTCATTTTATTATAGACGCGGATAAAAGAATATCAGACACGTGTCCGAATAGTGTCACGGATACGTCACATTCTCAAGAGTGTCCGTGTTTCATAGTCAAGAAGCATGCGGGGTTCTTAGTAAAACCATGCACTTTGTTATGATGTCTGTTTTTCGAGTGTCCTTTGTTTAATTATTTCATTATTCTTTCCAAATTGAACATCTCTTATTCTTGGGTATTAGACGTTAAGTGTAGGCAATCTTTTTTGTTTACTTTCAGGTATTACCCGATCTGCACATCGATTCACTCAATAGTGTTCTTACTCAGGGCATGAATCAGAAGAAAAAACACGAAGTATGTCATGTAACCTTTGGTTTGTTTCCATCTTGTATTGTTTCTTCATTTGTTCTGTTCCTTTTCCCCCTTTGATAGTATTTTGAACATTTGATTTTTGGAGTTATTTATTTGCTTTGAGAACGATTTGCTAGCAGCCAAGAAAATAAAATAGAATTCACGAAGCAATGTTTGTCGTGGTGGAATTACCAAAGTTAGCCATGTCTGAATTTTTATTTGGTGAAAAATTATAGATTTATTTAAGAGATGATAGAAGGTAAGTGGAATGTAGTCATAAATTATTTTGATGTAAGATTAGATTGAGACAAATAGAATATATAGAATCTTTTTATTTTTCTTGAATAATATACTAGAGCCATATTGCTTTGAAACACATGAAACCTCAGGAAAGTATTCACAGAGTGTGGGTTTCCTGTTCGTATTCAGATAAAATTTGTTTTTGGAATCCAGAAATGTTATTTTTATCTCTATTACTTCCCTTTTTGAACGAAGATATTCAGAAAACTATCTCCTCAAACAGATAACAGCTCTTGCTGCCGTTGTCAGTTCGATTGCAAGGAATATTGGAGCTAATACTATAGTTGACGTGGGTGCTGGTCAGGTACACTTAATTCCTTTCCTTAGTTGGTTCGTTGTAAATAATGATCCCATGTCTTTTAATTAGTATTAATGAATTTCTCATTAAAATTCTTTCCGAATTATCTGGTCGTTATGGAACAGACATGCAGTGCGACTCCAAATTTTTTTGATATGCAAATAAATTCAAGAAAATTGGAGATTCAACAACGGAGATGTCTACTATTTGGGGAAAATGAAGTCGGCCAACAAAGTCCAACTCTTTTAATAATATGTGGGAAGCGCATGGCTAAAAATCTCTACTATTTATTTGATTTGGATGGAGAGAAACACAAACAGTTTTGACAAGAAATGTGAGATGGTTGAGGGTTTATGGAGTTGTATTCATTTCTTAGCATCGTTTTGGGTATTGGTTTCTGAGGATTTTGAATATATGCTCCTTTATGGCATTTTTGGCAAATTGGACTTCTGGTTGTGGATGTGAAAATATTCATATGTTCATGCTTTTTGTCTTTAGGCAGTCCTTCTATGTTTGTTTTGCAATAGAGTTGGACAACTTGTCCACTTTTGCTCTCATTTTGTACTACATCTTTTTTGGTTATCTACAAAATCTTTGTTTCCTGTTGGGAAAAAATATCTCTACCTTTTTCAGGTTTGAAGTTTTTAATTGTCTGTTGGATCAATCTCGTTTTGGAACTGAATGAGAGTTACTGATTTTTGTTTTCTTTTCTCTTGTAGTAGGAAAATCCCCGAAATAGGTGTTGTAATCTCACTTTAATCCAAAAAGGTGGTGCTTTTCTTATATAATGCGTCACTTCGATTCGAAATTTGGCTGTTTTGTCAGGGTTATCTTGCCCAAGTACTTTCCTTCCAGTACCAGCTTTCTGTAATTGCAATAGATGCATGTTCGCACCATGCAAGAATTACAGATGCTCGTGCACAGAGAATCAGGAAACATTATGTTGCTAAGATGCGTAAATCGCAGTGTCGGAATGAATCCCCTGAAGTTGTCATAGGTAAGATATGTAGCTTCTTTTGCCATTGACATAGATGATGTGTGCACATGTGAGGAAGTGTGAGTATCTTTCAAGGCCACTTGCATCAAACTCATACATGTCCCTTCTGCTTATTGGTTGAGCTTATTGTTTGATGGGTGCCAGATGGTATCCTGATCAGTTTATTTGAGTTGACTGTAGCTTTATCAGTTTTTTCTTTTAACCCGGGCCAGTATTTTTTTACAAGCCATTTTTATTGTTGAACACCTATGATCTATGCATTTAACCGGTGCACTCGGGAGATTTATGCTGAATCTTAACTTGTTCACATGACACTATAGTGCCTGAACGAGCTATCTTTTTTTGTCATAATCTTCTCCCTTTGGCCATCATTACCAGACCTTTGTCAATTGCTGGTAAGTTAGGTGTCCAATGTTCATTTGGTTTGGTTCTTTTATGAGGCTGCCTATGGTAGATTCAAGTTATGCTAAGTCTGGCCATACTATTTTTATTTTGATCTTAATGCTATGCTGTCAGCAACATGATTTATTTTCTAATTGATTGGTCTTAGATTTCTCTATTGCAACTGGCATGCAACTTACTGTGTTTTTCTCCTCAATTCATGCCTTGCACTTGTTGACTTGCATTCTTTTGCAGAGCAGACAGCACAGGCTTGAGAATGCCCAAGACAGTCACATGCCGTGTGTTGTCAGCTGACACATTGACAGCCTTGAGTAACTCCTTGCTACAGAAAGATCATGTTGGTAGACAAGGTGTTTGTGAGGATTCACATGAAGGATTTTCTGAGAGAAAAGAACCTTCTCCATGTTATTCAGATAGCCAATCTTCTTTGGTTCTTGCTGGACTACATGCTTGTGGGGATCTTTCGGTTACAATGCTGAGGTAATCTACAAAACATGCTTATGCTGTGGCAAAAAATTTAGTTCTATGAATTTCTAGTCTCGCAGTTCTTCACTTTCTGCAGTGGTTGTACTGATCTGGTGAGATGAAAACTGTGGCAAACTGGGGGAAATGATATTACGAAATAACAAGGAATAATGGAATGAAATGTAGGGACTTGGAACCTTAATGGAGATGAAGGAAAAAAGGGAAAAATCATTGAAAACTATTGTTAATGGAAGTGACAAAGTAGATATGTTTCAAGGAATAGTGAACTCTAGGGAGGTCCAATTTTTTTGGTAGTTTTAAAGATTCTGGTACCTAGAAGTGTCTCTTTCCCAGTCAGGGTCACAAATGAAATTTTATTCAAGATTGTGAGTTTATGCTTATGTTGTATGTGCCTTTTTGAATGCATATGGGCAATAGGTTTACTTGTTTGACCTTATTGTTAATACAACATTGCTGAGTCATAAATTCCAGCTTAATGCATCAAAATTAAACTTAAACCCATACGTAAGAGAAAAGGTTATTCAAAAAGGCATCTATGTTGTCATATAAACTTACAATTCTAATACGCAACTCTGTGAGAGTGGTTTGGTGACTGCTAGGATCTGAAACTTGAATTTTGAAATTATTGTAACTTTGTACAAATGAGATTATCTATTTGGTTCCTTTTGTTTGTTTCCTTTATATTTTGAAATAATATGCAATCCTTAAAAATGAAAAAGGGTACAATGAATCATAGAAATGTTGACCGGTTGAAAACAATTTTGTTGGCCCGGGATTGGGGGCCAAGTGGTGATTGGTGCAATATTGACCTATGTTAGTTCCATGAGAACAATAAAGGTGGCAGTTAAAAAACTCATTGGCATTGTTTTGTAGAAGTAAATTGAGCTCTTGACCCTTAGCAGTATTAAATAATTTACCACGCAACATTTTTCGAATTTAATTGATGTGATTTGGCATAGGTTGGGGTTCAAGAAAAAATTGTGGGTCTGTAGAGATTTGAGTCACACCAAATACAAAGTAGCAATAGAAATGAGTAACTGCAAAAATGGATCAGTAGTCCCTCTAAACTTCGTATTATTCATCATTTTTTATTATCTATTAGACAAGTAGGGAAGTTAAGAGCATGGGTCCTCGAAGTCGAATGCTATGTCTATTAAAAAGTGACTCTTGTATCTTGACTTGTTGTTTGTCATTTTTATCTTCTTTTCAAGAAGTAATTTCAGGTGAAGAGGTACCCTGGGAAACAAATTCAACTTGTTTCTGGCTTTAAATTAAAGAAGCGGTTTTCCTCACAGGACAAGGAATGCTGGCCAATGAAACTCTATCTTTGTTGGTGTCTTTGAAGTTGAACTATATCTGTAAGAGCATCTACCTCAAGACTAATTGACAATGAGTGGAGTGGAGAGGTCTCTCAACAATAAAAACTAACCTTGGAGCGATCTTAATCTTTTATTGTGGAATACAAACTCGCTTTACACTTTCTCACATGGGTTTCAGAGTCGCATGTTGGCTAACTAACAAATAGACAAACCTGTATATCGAAAACTTTTAATTGGTGAGAGACTTGACCCACTAACTCTACCCAAGGCCTAACTTTGGTACTATATTAGAGCACTTCACTCAGAACCTAATGGAGAATGGGAAGCCATCATTGGGTGGCCTTAATCCTTCGTTGTTAGATATAAGTTCGTTTTACAATATCCGTTATGTTTCTTTTTATTCTCATTCCTGTTGTCCCCTTATTAAAAAGTTAAAAGGGAAAGACAAGTTTTTAGTAAAAAAATTAACAAGGTTGATTGTTTAGGAGGATAGTAAAGATGTAAGCCATTTCATTTGTTGTTTGATTTTATTTTTTGGTCTGGACTAGGCATAAATTGAGGGTGGCTAAATTTATGGTGTCAATATGAGCACCATGCATAATATTGTAGGAGTGTAGGTTTGTGTGGAAAACACTACACTGACAAAATAAAGGCTTGGGAAAAACCAAAATAACATTTACGTGGAAAGACGTGATAAGTTGTGATTCTAGAATGGATGCCACCGTTGGTAGAGCTGAATGGTTAACAGTTGTGCAGCTAGCCCTAATATACAAACCTACAAACCTTTCTTTCTTTTTCAAATCGTCACCGGAGATTTGAAAAACAGCAATTTTGAGGTTCAGACTCTTAGTTTGTGCAAAGTATTTATGTTTACTTCAGTTTAGATTTAAGTGCAAGAGCAATGCAAAGGGATCCTTCATCCACCTCTCTGTGTTGGTTGTTCTGTACTTCTTCTATAGCACAAATGTGACAGATTTGGAAAAGTGTAATTGCTGATAAGGAATTCTTTTAAGTTTCCAGGCTGTTACATTGTGGGCACTCATGCTTGTGTTTATTGTTGTCTCTTTAGTCATTAAGCTTTAGTCTGGTAGTTATGCCATAAAAATCAAGTGTCATGGTCTTGGACTGACTCTGTATTCAAGGATTTAATTCTACCTTCTGTGATCTGGATCTTTCAGCACCTAACTGATTCTTTTCTTAAAGGGCTTTTTTGGAGTGCAAAGACATCAAAGCAGTGATTAGCATTGGTTGTTGCTATAACTTATTGTCTGAGGAAGAAGTTGCAAGTTCTGATTCTCAGTGTGGTTTTCCAATGAGTAAAGGCGTGAAATCTTCTGGCTTATCACTTGGGAAAAATTCACGTGATCTTGCATGTCAGGTACATGAGATCATTCCTGCTTATTTATTGACAGCCATTTTCAGGGAGATAATACAGCATTGAGCTGTTCATTTCTCAAACTTTTTGCTGTGCATAATGCTTTGTGTCAATTACTGCTAGATATGGGGCCTATAAAATGAAATCAAGGTATTGGAGTTTCATTCTAAAGCCAATGCGTGGCATCGGGTATGTGGGTTGATAGGGGTGCCCGTGCTTGCTGGAATTATAAAATTTAGTGTTTGGGCTGCCGGGAATGAAAACACGAGTTAGAATGTTTGCCGATCACACTGGATACCTGAGGTTAGTTTTATCGCCAGCCCACCATCCTAATACATTGATTAACAGGGACTAACACCGAGTGACGGCCTTTATAGTTTACATAAGTCTGCCATATTGGTAACTTGCCAAACATTACCTGTATGCTCATGCCAGATTAGGATTTGATAGCAAATTGATCTGTGCTGGAAGTACTTGCTTTGGTGGTGTCTGAATTTTTATGAGTCCAAACCAGGAAAAAAATGTTTCTCACATGCTTTTAAGCATGAAATGGAGAACAGAGCACCACTTTTTAAAGTAGACTAATAAAAAATTGTGTGTGTTGGAAGGATAGTATTTTAATGTGGTATGCTTGAATTATTGGCAAACAAGTGATCTACAGATTCAGACCACAATGGTTTTCTTTTTGGGACATGGTGACATAGATTATAGTAAGTTTAAAATAGCCCCAGTATTGAGGATAAAAGGTCAACTGGCAATCAAAACATGGTTGGTCACTGTTAACATTAAATGAAACTTTGGTGAAAAAACCCCATTACTGCATGAGTTGATGTATGAAGGGCTGCAAAAGTGCTACTTTTACTACTAAGCTTGTGAGGCATGTTTGCTGGAATGCTGAAGGCCTCTTTGTTTATCAAGTTTTTTGGCATCTGAGGATAGACTCAAGCGCAACCCTCAAAAGTCCGTGTATAAAATGCTAATGTGTGAAAGATCCAGCTGGAAAAATGTCATGAAGTAAGTTATAGTAGGTCAAATGTTCCTTCAGTGGAATTTGGATGTACTTTATCTTCAGGCGTTGGCATTATAGATATGTTTTATGCATGTTGCTCATGCTCTTTTATTTGGGAAAACGAGATGTACAAATTGCTTATTGTTGAGAAGCCTCATTCATCAGCCCCTTTACTCATAATGGCATACCTGTTGTGACCTTGATCTACTTTATTAGAGTGCAGAGAGGTGGAAAGGTATGGGAAAAGATGCCGGTCTTCATAATTTCGAGTTGCATGCTTTTCGTGCTGCCTTCCAGATGGTACCTGCTGTTGCCCTACTTATTTTATTTCTTTTCCTTGCATTTGGTGTGTTAATCTACACATACATCAGGATTAAGACTTGGAATGAAGCTGTTGCTTTATATTTGTTCAAATATGGTAATTATGTCAAGGTGGTTACAATCGTGGTGCCTTTTGAAGGTTCTTTTTCGGTATCATCCAGAAATTTTGGTTACTAGTCCTGTGATAGGACGTCAAGGGAAAGCTTTGCGTCGCCAGCAGCATCAGAAGATGCGGAAGTCGACTCTGCAATGTAAAGAAACTGGAAGTTTGCCCTCATCCTTTTTTATGGACAACTGTAAGAAGGAAGGAAGTTGGCCGACCATGAAGTGCAATGAGACTGAAACAATCTGTAATGAAGGTATACTTGCTTGCACCTTATTTTATGTAACAAATAATGAAGTCCATATTATGAGAATCGGGGTGTGATAAATACTGGCACATACATACAGGCACCCCTGCCCAGCATTGAAGGAAGAAAGTAGATCTTCAATGAGCTCCATATTATGAGAACCGTTTCTTTTTCTTCTTCTTTTTTTTTTTTTTTGGGGGGGGGGGAGGAGTATCGTTATGCTTACTGTTGGGATTGGAACATTTCATATTTGCACTATAATGAGATGACTGCTTTTGGATCATTCATTGGTCATTTGAAATAGATAAATCAACTACTGCTTTGGGATACATGCAAGTCTATTTTTAAGATTTCGTGGTGCTTTTGATTTTGCAGGGTCAGCGTGGGACACTGATGCCTTGTTACAGGGTCTTTCTTTTAATCAGAGTTCTAAGAGTGAAGACACACAACCTGACAAATGTTCACTTTTTCAAGAATTCAGTAAGTCTGGATTAGGTCGCCTGGGTCTCAATCCTTTGCAGGACATTGATCTGGTTGGATTTTGGAGGGAAACTGAACCGTATGCTGTAAGTTTGCTCTTGTACCTTTTATTTTATCTCCTAGATTCTATGGTAAATTAGATATACCAGCAATTTATTTCATAGTAATTATTTCTTTGAAAGGATATATTAGTAGTGCTTTCGCTTGCCCGGTGTATGCTGGGGGTACTTGTTTGGCTCCCATGTTAGAGAAACGGCTCCATAAGTGTGCAATGTATAGATCTGATACATATGGTGTTCAGAGTTAATTACAGAAAAATGCATGTCTGCAGGAAGATCTCAAAATTTGACGTGTCGTAGCCCAGCACCTTCAATTTGAGTGATGTTATTTTATGTATGGGTAGTCTTTCTAATGCATCCGGGAATCAGTTTCTTCAAAGTGGGCATAAGGCATTAAGGCTACTCACCGCTTACTTTTCTGACCCTTGTGCACTGAGTACGACCTTTTAATGCATCTGTTAGTAAGACAAATTCTAGTGGTGGAATGTCAAAAATGAACCTCCTTATCAAATAGGAATGGGGAGAAAACAAATATAGTGCCTTTTCAGAGGAACTGGTGATGCATAGAATGTAAACTGTAATCTGATGACTATTAATGTTGTATGGTGTTAGAGCAAAAAGCAACAATGAATTGGCTGAAGCATCAGCAACAGTGGCAATTCTGAATGAAGAGTTGGTGGTACTAATATCTACAATATAAGCTTACCAAATTTTGGGACCCTACCAAATCTCTATGAGATTCCTTAGGATCTACTTAAGATTTGGCAATATTCGGATAGTTGGCTGACAATTGGAATGCACTTTTCCCTAAGTCCAACCACTTCTGTTGACCCTCTAGAGTTTGCTAGCTAGCAATGTGGTGTTTGCCTCTTTTAAGTTATGCTTTGTAATCGTTCGTTTTTGTATGAAAGTGAGAATTGAATTATTTTATTATGTAATTATTCACTGAAATGATTAATGAACCAATTTCTTGCAGGAACTTATAGGGCCTTATTGGTCTCTTCGGGCTGCTTTAGGGCCTGTTTTGGAAACTATTCTTCTACTTGATAGGTTATTGTTCCTTCAGGAACAAGGCAATTTTGTGGAAGCATTTATGTTACCCATTTTTGATCCGATGCTCTCCCCAAGGAATGTGGCCATAATTGCTAAAAAAGGTTGATACATTCTTTCTGTTGGGAGAAATCAGGAAATACCCTTTTTTTTTATATTCAGATGTGTCTTAGAACCAACCTTTCTTTGGTAATGGAGGAAAAATCTCAGATTGATAATTAGTTTGGGGGAGCTCGTATTTGACTCCCTGAGTGTGTCTGAGAAGGCAAGACTTATGAAGCCCTATGATGGTAACTCTTGGAGCGGTGAATGTATTGAGTCATGCTGTCAAATATTTGCTTTGCATTCACAGTTGTTCAATGAGCAATGGTAATCTTAATCCCGTCAGGTCTACTCAACAACCTACATATTAAGTTATTTTGTTCTCACCAATTCGATAGGAATATCCGAATATGGAATTTTAATTTCTTGCTTTTATTGAATGGTGGTAACCTCTTATATCAAGCATCTCCATAATACTAGGTCTCCTCATCTAGGATTTGGATACATTATTATTGATTAATTTCATTGCAGATGCAATTCAATTCCTTGAAGAAAATTTCTTGGCATTGAAAGTTTAGGCAGGTTGCATGCTGGTACTACCTTCTGTTGACTAGTATTGGCACTTGCTTGGCTATCAACATGGAAGGTCTATTTCCCTCAAAAGGAAAAAGAATACTGCTGTGAATAGTTCCAAAGCTGATGCCATCTTCTTTGAGGATATACTCAAGTTACATAGCTTTTGAGGGAAATAGACCTGGTTGTCTTTGTTCTTGGTTGAACTGTTTTTGAGTTGATATTGTTGAAGCATCTTTTATGTGGACTAATTGGATGTTGAACAACTTTCTTCTAATTTAGGAATATTAGCCATTAGCATGGACATCTGTTGTGTTTACATTAATAGAATTACATCTTATAACAAGGAAGGATCGTGTTGGGGACAAAAACCAGGAGTAAAACATTGGTAAAGCTTCTCCAAGTCTCTTGTACTCTTTGACTTAAGTATTATGGGAATAGTCTTGGTCTCTTGGACACAAATTGGGGGCAGATGTGAACTTAATTTTTTATGTCATTTTGGAATGGTTTATAGTAGATGTTAAGTGTAGAGAATTAACACAATATTAGAGAGAAATAGAGAGAGATTAAAACTTAACCTACCTCTTATACATCACTAGTATTTATAGTTAATTTACAATAATCAGAAAGATTGAATACACCCTCTAATATTTACACATACTACTCTAATACTCTTAACAGTTTACACATAATACCTGAATACTCTTAACACTCTCCCTCAAGTTAGACTATATATATCATATAATTCAAGCTTAGAATAAATTATTGTAAGACGTGTACGACTCAATACTTTGGTAAACATATCTGCAAGTTGATCTTCATATTTCACAAATAGAGTTGTAATCTTCCCAGCTACTATCTTGTGTCGAATAAAGTGACAATTAATCTCAATATGTTTGGTTCTCTCGTGAAACATTAGATCGACAACGATATAGATAGCTACCTGAGTGTCACATAACAACTGTAAAAGAGATTGAACTAGAACTCCAATTTCTTGGAGGAAATGTAGTAGCCAAGTCAACTCACTTGTCGTATGCGTCATTGTCTTATACTCAGTTTTAGCACTGGATTTTGTTACCACGGATTGTTTCTTACTTTTTCATGAGATAACGTTACCTTCTAAGAAAGTACAATAATCAATAGTTGAGCCAGCGTAATCAGCATTCGAGAAACCTTCCACTCTAAGATGTCTATTAGCTCAATATAACAGTCCAAGGTCAGGAGCACGTTTGAGATATCGAAGAATACGAGTAATTGTCTTTCAATGTGGTACTCTAGGAGATCCCATAAACTGACTTATTACACTAACTACATAGAAAATATCCGGCCGCGTAATAGTGAGATAATTGAGCTTTCCAACCAATTTGCGATATCGACTCGAATTTTCAAACAGTGCACTATTATCTATCAACAGTTTCTGATTTGGATCCATAGGAACATCGATCGGTCTGCCACCCAACAAACCTGCTTCTTCTAGCATGTCAAGTACATATTTCCTCTGATATAAACAAATGCCTTGTTTAGATCGAGTCACCTCAATACCCAAGAGATACCTGAGCTTGCCCAAATCTTTAGTATGAAATCGATTTTGCAAAAAGATTTTTAACTTGACAATCTCCTCAGAATCATTTTCAGTAATCACCATATCATATACATAGACCACCAATAGAACGTATCTAGCATTCGCCTGTTTATGAAACACAGAATGGTCTGTCTAACATCGAAGAAGACCATAGTCTAAAACTACATCTGAAAACTTACTAAATCATTCCCTTGGTGATTGTTTCAATCCATACAAAGATTTTTTTAACCAACATACACTCTTACCGTACTCCCCTTGAGTAGTAAACTCAGGTGGTTGCTCTATGTATACCTCTTTAACCAAGTCACCATGTATTAAGGCATTCTGAACATCTAACTGAAACAAAGGTCAATCAAGATTAGCAGTCAAAGAAATCAAGATACGAACCGATGAAATTTTGACAATAGGAGAGAAAGTCTCCTCATAATCAACACCATAGGTCTGAGTAAAATCCTTTGTAACAAGCCGGGCTTTGAGATGCTCCACAAAATCATCTAGATAAATTTTACTATATATACCTAACGACAACCAACAATTCGTTTACTAGGAGGTAAAGAAACGAGATTCTAAGTTTTATTATGATGTAAGATATCCATCTCCTCCTCTAACCAAGGTCAGATAACACATCTTGTAAGTGCTTAGGAATAACAACAATACCCCTTCTGTGTGCGGAAGTATCCAAGAAATACACATTTGGTTGTTCGAGGGTCAAGTTTATCAAACCCATGACCTAGATTGTGAACATAACAAATACATCCAAAAATCTTAGGAGTTGGAGAAAATAAGGGTTTACTAGGAAAAAGAATAGAATATGGACTTTGTCCATTTAACACAGAGGATGATATACGATTAATAAGATGACAAACAGTAAGAATAACATCACTCCAAAAATATCGGAGAATATTCATCTAGAATAATAGGGCATGAGTGACCTCCAACAAATGACAGTTCTTAGGTTCAGCAACACCCTTTTGTGGAGAAGTGTAAACACAAGAAGTTTGATGAATAATGTCAGTTTTACTAAAATAAGCTAAAAAAGAATCAAATTCATATTCCCGAGAATTATCAAAACGTAAAATACGTATACGACAACCATACTGAGTTTTTATTTCCTTGTGAAAGGTCTCAAATGTAGAGAATAATTCAGAACGAACTTTCATAAAAAATAACCAGGCCATACGAGAATAATCATCCACAAATGACACAAAATAAGAATATTTATTAGATGAAATATTCTTTATTGGACCCCATACATCAAAATGTACCAACTCAAATGGACTAGACACACGATTATTGACTCTAGACGAAAAGGACTCACGGTGATGCTTATTAAGTTGACAAGCTTTACAAGATAAAGACAACACATAACTAAGACTGAGAATTTGGTGCTTTAGATTCTAGAGAGAGGGATATCCAAGACGACAATGTCATTGAAAATGAGACAACGAGGTTTATAGTCTTAATAGGTGAATCAAAATCAAAGCAATATAGGTCACTAGCTTTATGCCTCGTACCAATCTTCCTCTTCGTTTTGAGATCTTGAAATACACAATAAGAGGGATAAAAGGTTACGAAACAATTGAGAAAATGAATAATCTTGCTAATTGAAAGTAAACAAAAAAGAAACTGAGGAACAAATAACATGGAGGGTAGGGACATATGAGGACTCGAGTGAGTAGTCCCCAAACCTGAAACTTTAGAACAAGTATCATTAGCAAGAGTAACACTACGTGTGGAAGTAGTATGCTGATAAGTAAAAAAAAATATTAAACGCACCAGTTACGTGGTCAAAAGCGCCAAAGTCTATGATTGAGGGACTATGAGTGGAGGACAGTAAACAAGTGAAAGTAATACCTGACTTGGTAAAAGTTGCAGTGGAGGAAGATGAAACAACCTGTTGATGGGACAGAAATTGGGCATATTCCTTTCGTGTAATAGTAACTAATTCAGCATCGGGTGGAGCAGTATAGACAGGTGGCAAAGATGGAGTAAAGGATTTGACATCTTGCTTGGGTTTAATAACAATGCAACAAATAGCAAACAAAAGAGTCTTACTATGGGTAGATTGCTGAACATGACACAAATCAGCTACTGGATCGCTGAACTGGAGAAGAAGAGGTTGTTGGAAGGCTAAACCGGGCTAGAGAACAAGCTGGACCGCTGAACCGAATAGCCTGGGCTCGCTGGACTGATGAATCGGACCTGCTAAGGCTATTGGACCACTGAACCGGGCAAACCAGGCTAGTTGGACCACTGAATCGGGCAGACTAGGCTCACTGGACCACTGAATCGGGCAAACTAGGCTCGCTGGACCACTGAACTGGAGTAAAAATTAACTGAATCAGTGCGACACTATCTGAACCGAACCACAGGAGCTTATTGGACCATTGAACCAATGAATCGGTCTAAACCGTAGAAGCTAGTTGAATCGGGATTGATCCGGTCTAGGTTAGGTTGTGGGCTGGACACGATCTGATTGAGCTTGGACCGAAGTGGGCTAGACTTGGGTATGACTTGGGTTTAAAACAATTAAACCTGTTGACTCGAGTATAAGTTCAGGTATTTTATCCAAACCCGTGGAGTCGGGTTTGGACCTGTTCTTCTTCTTCGTTGATTAGGGTTTCACTAAACCCTAGTATTCGATTGCGCCTCACCACGACGACGAACGACAGCCACACTACGGCGGTGCTACACCATGACGACGAACAGCAACAGTACACCATCACAGCCACACCACGAGCACGAAACACCACCACAGTCACACCAAACGACGGTGAATGACAAAGGCAACAACAATACCAATACCACACCACCACCACTAGCGACATACCACCACAGCAATAGTACCACCGTGATGGATTTGACGAACAACAGTACCACCACCACGAATAGACAAAGTTAATTTATTTAGAATATATTTAGGATTGTAATTGCTCTGATACCATGTTTAAGTGTAGAGAATTAACACAATATTTGAGAGAAACAGAGAGGTTAAAACTTAACCTACCTCTCATACATCACTAGTATTTATAGTTAACTTACAATAATCAGAAAGACTGAATACACCCTCTAATATTTACATATAATACCCGAATACTCTTAACAATAGACATCATTCTTGCTAAGAAGGGGATTGTGGTTGTAGACTTGGAAGGTATGTCTAATTTTCTTGCATAAGGTGTGTTTTCATATGGTTAATGGTCTGTTGTGTGGGTTCTTTGATTTGTGATTCATTTTGCTGATATTTTACCTGAGAACGGTAGTCTAAATAAAGATACCAAAACTTCTTTGCCTTTTTAGTTTTTTGTTTGTTCCTTTCTCAAGATTTTTTTTTTGGGGGGGAGGGGGGGG
>CM042197.1:682437-775755 GCA_023539305.1 Ilex asprella
GAGGTGAGGGATTTAAGGGTTTTTAACTGTAATAGCACTATGTAGAGATCAACTTTTGATGTTTGGGTGGGCACCAATAAGACCGTGGCACTAGGAAGGTTTTTCCACTTATCCACTACTTTGTTTGAGACTGTGCCCTACCAAACTTTTCTTTAGATGTCTTAGTTGGCTTGCTGGAATGACAAGGATAGTTTTGTATGTATTCAATTTGTTTCCTAACTCTTATGTATTGATTCTCAAATTCTTTTTTAGTTATTCCAACAGGTTTGGGAAACATAATGAATATCAACTTACCGCTTTCTTTGCAGGGAAATAATATCAACTTGGTACTCTGTAATAGTTTAGTGAGCAATTAGAAAATGAACATTATAGTGAGATGGTCGAGGTTTTTTTAATCAGAAGATTCCTTTGGAGAAATTTATTATTTCAGTGCATTTTATAGAGTTTAGGGTTTGTATAAGGTTGGAAGCCCTGTTACTGCCATCATTTGTCTCGATATCACTGACTAAGATAGTATGGAATATGGATTATCGATTCGGTTTTTGTTTCCTGACAGATGATGACATTTCAAGACGATACACGTTTTGATCGTTGAAGGGTATTTGTCTTTTTGAAGATTTTTGCTCTAGGTAATTCAAGTGGGGATATCAATTTCCAGATAGTGTTCCAAGTTTAGAGCAAAGATAACCTGAGACATTGTTGTCACAGAAAACAGAAGTGCTTCAAACGATTCAAAGTACTTGGTGCAAAAATACAAAAGACCTCTCTACTTCAGCGGGTCGAGATGTGGGTATGTGAGAAGTTTGTCAAAAGTTGAAGATTGAGGTCAATAACTGAGTGAATTTTACCTTCTTAAGAGCTTTCTTTTTCATGGCTGAGTTGGATGATAGCGCCCTTATTCTAATCAAAACTATCATTAGGACTTGACCAGGTAATCAAGGGATGTTTCAATGTCATTACTTTACAGAAAAGATAGGAAACCCAACTACTACTTTGTGAGTTGAGTGCATCAGAAGTAATAGTGGACTTTGAATTCTTTTCTTTTCTTTTGCAAGTTATACATGGATAATGTTAGTGTAAGAGCTGGTTCTGTTGTCCCTGAGGCCAAAGCAATCAGCTCTTTCGGAATCAGTGCGTCACAAGCTGTGGACGGCAGTGCAATCTGCCTGGATGCAGTCGTTGTCCGACATGGGTTCGAGCCTCGTTGCTATTTTACGACAGCCAACAGCCCTTGATCTCAATCAAGCCTTGGCCACTGATGCATCAGTTATAATCATCTTTAGTTCAAGAAACAAAAAAAAAAAAGAAAAAAATCCGAGCTGTTCATTTTTATCATCCATCATGAATTAGAAGGGGTCTCAAAACCTGAATGTAAGGGTTCATCGAGATTAATGGCAGGTAAGGGCAATAGACCAGAAACGAGTCGCCTAAATCTATCCCCAAATGCTAAATTTACTAATATTTTTACAAATTCAATCAATCTAGAAGGTTGGATTTGGTAAAAATTTTAGTATACACAGTATGTGTATCAAATACGACGTTTTAAATATTCGTCTTCTAAGACTCGAGGAAAAAATGAGATGAATTATGTATGCGAGCAATAGCACATGTAAAGTAAATAAACAGTGTAAAATTTAACAAACAGAAAGAAAAAGGGGATGGAGGGGAAGGGTAGGGAGGTAAAGTTATGGAGTTCATATGAAGTGCCAAAAGAGAGAAGAGTCAAAAAGGTTACTCTCAGAAAAGACGTCATGAAATAGTAAGTACAGGAACAAGTGCCGGGAGTGGAGGCTTTGGTTTCGGTGGCAACTTTACGTGGATAATAAAAAGAGTAAGAGTAATGTTAGTGAGACGTAATTTATGGACATAGTTAAAATATAATTTATTGATTTGATGATATATATTTTTTAAAATTATTGAATTAAAAATAATTATTAATTTTTTATGAGATCCACAATTAATTAAAAAGTTATAGTAAATAAAATTAAAAAAATTAAGTTAAAATTTTAAATTCATGTATCATTTCTCCTAGTAAAAAAAGCGACCATAAATTCCAAAGAGATGAAAGAAGCATAGACCAATGGCTCTCTCTCTCTCTCTCTCCATCCTCCATATGGGTTGGGTACACATCAGCTGGTTGGCAGTAATTGGTCAGTCCACGTCATCACACCACAAATATTTTTCAAAGTTCACACGGACACCCCTCTCTTACACGGAATTATTAGTTGACTTACCCACTCTATTTTTTTTCATAACTCCTTTTGTGGACTTTCTCAATTCAAGGCTTTCTTTTTTATATATATCACTGCCATTTGGTGTTCTTTCTTCTTATTGGGTGTTTCATATTTTCTCTCTCTCTCATCTTCATTGAAAATGAGCAATCTGAGAATGGTGGAGGCAAAGTTGCCACCAGGGTTTAGGTTCCATCCAAGAGATGAAGAACTGATATGTGATTACTTGATGAACAAGACGACATGCTGTGACCAACCTCCGCTTATGATTGAAGTTGACCTCAACAAGTGCGAACCTTGGGACATTCCTGGTGAGTCTACCACCATCTCTCTCATCACTGGCACCGCCACCATCACCACCACCACTATTCATCCCGTCACAGTAAACATATTCAGGGTTACAATATTTTCTTCATATATTTGATTGTCTACCGTTGTTAGTATTGTACAGATACAACTTAACGGAATACGATCCTCATGATAAGAGAGAGAGAGAGAGAACACTTACGTTTCCATTTTATCTTGATCATTCGTGATTTCTTCTGTTAATACCAAATAAACTCCTAGGTGTATATTCTCAAGTTCTTGTTGAAAGGAACAAACTCATTCCCCACTGCTCATTTTACTAATTACTATCCCCTAACAATCACAAGCTAAGCCAGATGTTTCAAAATATTGGGTTTTTCTAAGGATATATACATACATAAACATACATACATACACACACACATATATCTTCTGATATAAAACAAGATTGTTATCCACTATGATTATTGGTGTCAGATCAGATGCGCATGATTTGGGTACGTCTGCACGTATGTATACATGGGCATATGTCTTTTATGTACTTGTGTATGTGTATTTAGCAGATACTTCTAAGTCGTCTTCCAATTTCTTATCCATTACTTTTAAAAGATATTGACATTCTTGGCATATTCCTAACCAAAAGATGGTGACAGCCATAGGCAAAGAGATAAGTATTTCAAACTTAAAAAGTCATGTTCTCACAACCTCCACCCAGCTAACATCAACCACACGCGTGCACACTTGACAGTGTATGCACGTTTGAATCAATTTGATTTTCACTTAAGATTCAAAGTTGAGGTATGAACCCACCACCGATTCAGAGGGTACTGAGATGCACGGAATTCTTGAACCGTATAAGGGGATATATAGTGGCAACGTTAAATGGTATCATCATTGAGATCGATTTGACGCGAATCACTCAAATATCCCAGAGTTGTCTTCACAACATTTTGATCAAGTCGTGAGACTCATGGTTTATATAGAATTTAAGTGGGAGACTTTAAGTATTGAGTGGGAGACTTTAAAGCATGATTTTTACCTTCGTTCTTGCAAATGAATTTAAGATTTGTCACTAATCAGTTACTTCCCAGATTCCTTCTCTTCCTAGGGAGAAAACTTCTTTGTTTTCCATCTTGTTTTGCACACACACACACAGCCGGATTATTGCATGTCATGCAAGTAAACGTACGTATCCACATTTGTCACCTACCCAGTTAACGCTGATTGCTTGTATTTTAATAATTCTCTCATTATGACACTTTGCTCATACGTAATTATTGAGCTTCAAAGTCCTCCGTGATAGAAAAAAATGGTGACTCACCATAGTGCCCGAACATTCTTAGCCACGTGGTTGTCCCTAATAGGACACGGCCCATCCTGATTTTCATTTTCAAAAAATATTTATTTGCTGGGTTCGATCTTTTGTTCATTTGATGAATTATACTCTTGACTTTGTACGTATGTAATTAAGACTGTTGCTCATGAGGCAGCAATACAAATAGTAAAGACTAGCAAGGAGAGAAGTTATACCTAAGTGAATTATTTTTTTGCTTGTAGTTATAAGTTTTAGTAACCCAATAGTAGATAAGTTGGTCCGAATAGTTTAATTTATAAGTTTTACATTCAAGATTTTTTCTTTATTGTCACCGCAAAGGATTTATCTTGTTACTTATTCGGTGCATAAAGAATGAGAGATTATATTTGACCGAACGAATTAAGTCGATAATCTACGAGGCTTGAATACCTTTTAATACCTACTAGTTAATAAAACATTGCTGTCTTATCTTATAAAATTCCCTCTAGTGGCCTAAACTACGACGGTACTATGTGCTCGACCAAAGACCTTCTAAAAAGCTTATGCACTTGTTTTTTATCCTTCGGAACTGAACTTTTGTTCTCCTGGTACATACATGCGGTACCATAATCATGTAGGTGAACATTTCACACTTACTCTAAACTCTATGGATAAATCAATTTTAACACATCTCTTATCGCGTGTGGATATTACTTGATATGCAGAAACTGCATGTGTGGGAAGCAAGGAGTGGTACTTCTACAGCCAGCGTGACCGGAAATATGCCACCGGACTACGAACAAACCGGGCCACAGTATCAGGGTACTGGAAGGCTACCGGTAAGGATAGGCCAATCATCCGCAGAGGTACCCTAGTCGGGATGAGGAAAACCTTGGTGTTCTACCAAGGTAGGGCACCCAAAGGAAGAAAAACAGATTGGGTCATGCACGAATTCCGGCTTGAAGGACCCCTCGGGCCTCCTAAACTGTCTTCCATCAAGGTATTTCTCCCTCTCATGCTCTTCTTGCTGCCTTTTTGTTTATATATTAGAAACAGTAACTTTGGCACTAATTTGACACATTAACATGCACAATTGGCTTAATTATTTGCGTTTGTCACGTTATGCAATTTGTCAAAATTTATGGACTTTAGTTACATACGGTTTTCATTAGGGAAAAAATAATTGAAAATCTTATTTTTCATGCATTTTATATTTTTGTGCATTTTGTCGTATACCGAATTCTATTTTGTCGATGCTTTTGTGACAAACTAGTTTGGGTTCATTATTAATTTCACTTAGGTATATTTATTTGTCATTTTGTGCCAAAGTCTTAAAGTTAGCCTACACAATGGGCCTAATATTTTCTAAACCCTTTTTTTTTTGCATTCATAAAGGGGGTTTATTGTAACTATTAACTTCTGTTTTCTATACAAAATCCAAAGTTTGGCTTCTGGTCATGACAAGCAGGTGAATTAGAAAACATGACAGCAGGTGAACTATGATGAACAGCACTAATACAATGTAAATACATTGTTAATTATTTCTCTCTCTAAGAGGGTGTAAAGAATTATACCATATTGTAATAAGTGCAATTGTGGAGCTTCAACTAATGATTCCTAAAATCTAAGCACAACAAAAATCCATCATCACTCATTGACTTTATACAAGAAAATCCTGACCAACTCCCTTGTCCTTAAGCTTCTTTGTTTAACAAGCTGAGCTCATATACACTAAGATTTTCCCTTCAAAATGCAATTTGGATTTTGTAATTGTCATAGAGTTGAATTCATGTTATTGTTTTTTAGAGAGAGAGAGAGAGAAAAGGGGGGGGGTATAACAAAGGCACTCTTGCATCCATGTTATGATGAAACTTCTCTCTCTAACTTGTGCATGACACCTGATTAATTATGTGAAATTAAAAAAATTCTGATAATCTCTTCTTTTTTTTTGGTGTGTGTTATAAGCAGGAAGATTGGGTATTATGCCGTGTATTCTACAAGAATAGAGAAGTTCCAGATAAACAAGGCATGGGAAATGGCGATGAAGACACAAGCTCTTCGTCTCTTCCAGCATTAATGGAACCCTACATCACTTATGACCAAACTCAGACCAACGTCACTCAATATGAGCAAGTGCCCTGCTTCTCCATTTTCACCCCAAACCCAACTTTATCTCAGATCATCAATATTGACCCAAACGTTTCAACCAAAATTACACCCATCCTTGGAGGTATGCCAGACCTTGGTACATATTTAGACCCTTACTCTTGTGACAACAAAGTAATAAAATCTCTTTGGAATCATTTTACCAAGTTGGATAGTAATCCCAACATGAAAGGTTCGCCAAGCTTTGGGGAGGGAAGTTCTGAGAAGTTCTTATCTGAACTGGGTTTGTCCACGATGTGGACCAATTAGCAAGGATTTCATAGGGGGTTTTCCCCATGAAAGTTGTCTTTTTATTACGGTAAACTTGGTTTTGTAATATATCGTGTTTAAACAGTCAGCAATTTATATCTATTTCCCATACGGAATGGAAAGCTTTTTAGCTGGTACATTTGCATGTCATTAAGTAACTTTGGTTGAAAACTTTCAGTTTCCTGGGAACAAATATGTGCGGAGAAATTTTCATCTGGGTTCTTTATGCCTGGATTGACATTTAGTTGGATATCTTCTTTACCTACCACAGCTAAAATGTGCGTGTGTGTGTGTGAGAGAGGGAGAGAGTTGACTTTGGTGAGATAGACATAGACCTTTTTGCATCAAAACCTAACCTCCATTTCCAGGCAATCCACACTCTTTCAAGCAAAATCATACCCTTTAGGTCAGGTTTCCTTTAGTCCAACCATGTGGCAGATAGAGAGACACGAGCAATTAGACACTGAAACTGATGAGAATTATTAGTTCTTTTTGACTTTAAAAACTTGAAGGTATATCATATTGGCCATTCAGTACAGGGTGTATATATGCAGTACAGAAAACACTGTTTCAGGTTTTTTATTTCATTCAAAAGTTGCGCTGAATGGGGTAAAGAACTTAGAAAAAAAAAACACCACCAATCAAAAAAAAAAAAAAAACTTGAAAATATCTGCTCAGTAATTTATTTTTCATAATGCACCAGGTAACCAGAGGACATGCCATAGTGATCACAATTGTAAAGTGGTGTTGCACTTTTGCCAGATGTGAGAATTAACCCAAACAAAAATTATGGCTAAATTTTATTGAAACTTGTGTCATTAGCACCATGTTATTTGATGTCACCAAACATGATGGTAGACCTAAGATAGATGGGAATAGGATCTAAAGTATAAGTTGATATTGATATAACTACTTGATTCATATCTAAGTTAACACCTTTCAACCCGATATATTTCCACATTATGTGTAAATTGTGGGTCTCACCCAACTTGCCCGAATCGTCTGAAATATCTCTAAATCAACCCAAATTGTTTGAGTCATCATTACCGAATAAGCCGATATTATTATGTGATACCACAATATAACCTGAATTTCTTGTCATGTTTAGTTTTTTATATATAATGTTTCATACGATCTTGTAATACCGTTCCACGAAACCACGGCCAATCACTCTTAATGTCATCTGATTCAACGATCAATATGATGACTTTGAATCATGGATAAGAAAGACACCAACGTTGGCTAAGCTTTCACACTACCGTATATGTTCATTAGAAACTTATTTCTAGTTAAACAAATACCAGCTTGAGATACATGTTCTATACAAAAGCTGAATTTACTAAACCAAGTTGGTGAGAAAATTAAGACAGGCTGACCAAGAATACCAAAAACTTAAGTTGACCCCCAATCTTACGGCTACTAATTAGAAAAACATGCAGGAAAAACGGTAGCTTAGCGAGATCGGCGGCGGCGACAGCATTTGGTGGTCATGGCAATGGCTTAGGTGATCATATGTTGATGGTGAATGATGACATGTTATAGCAAGTTGCTTTGCAACAGTAACTGTATTGAATTTTGGATGATAAGTGTTCATCTTCTTTTGAAAATTTCTGTCCTTTTTTTCCCCTTTTGGTTAAAAAAGTTAGGGTAGACGGAGAATTTGTTGCATTTGCGTAAGGTTAGGGTAACAGCCAAGCAGAACACAAGGACAGAACAATTCGACGATTTCAAAGATTATGACTATCACTTTCATCAGTTTAACTAACAGGTAAGAAGATTAAGACAATTAAGAAAAGAAAAAACACTCAATCCATATGAGGTCACCCTGGAGATTTGCTGATTTGATTTTCACAAGGCAGTGTTTGGTGAAGGTGTTTAGGCTGGGGACACACATTTTATAATCAACAAAAAAAAGATAATGCGATTATCATAGGGGTTCAAGCTATGTTTGGTGGAAATCAACATATATAAACCCAGATTAGCAGGCAAATAAAGGGGGATTGAAACTTAATTCATAAGAGTTTTCTAGTTTTAATTTCCTTTTATGATCGATGTACAGACCTGCTAAATACAAGCAACTCTGTTGTGGCAAATATTTGAACACATATTGTCTCATAAATTATATATGTTCCTATCATAGTTGTTAGTATCGTACGATACGTGATACGTATCGTACGATACATCAAATACAGGGTTAAAATGATACGGATCGTAGTTTTATATCGTTTTTGCATTGTATTGTCCGATACACGATATGTATCGGTACAATACAAACGATACGTGCAATTTTTTATTTTATTTTTTTTACGGAACAACGTCGTTTTGGGCTTGGCAGGTACTCCAACAAACATGTGGTCCTGTGCATTGGAAGAAATGATGTTAATTTATTTACAAAGCCAAATATTTCTGAATCTTGATTAATGTTAATTTTTTAATTTATTTACAAAGGCCAGTCTCTTTGATGTTTGAAGTTTGAATTAGTGAACTATGGTTGTGAACTTTGCGTTATAATATTAGTGGACTATGTCGATGACTTGAATAGTTGGTTGAGCATTATTATTATTTATTTAAAATTGCACTGTATTTTACAATACACGATACAATACACTAATTTTAAAAAATTATACACCTTCTGATACACAATTTAATAACTATGGTTCCTACAAAAAACTTATTGTGGTACTATCAAAGTATTTGACATAATTTCATATAACAATGGCTGCCAAACAAATCCTTCTGCTTTCTTTTTCACTCCCACACGAGGGCCTCAGCGGTTTACACTGAAATTAAGTTGATGATTGAAAGTCCAACCAAACAATAGGGACCTTATTCTTTTAAACATATATACATACATGCATACATACATACATATAAATGTATGTATGTATGTATGTATCATAAACAAACATAATACATAGTACAAAATGGCAGTCATAAAAGTAATAGTTAGGTGGGTTGTGGAGCCAGAAAGTATAATATATAAGAATCTCAGTTTCAAATAATATAACCCCAAGTGAAGGAGTTTCTTGAAAGCTACTTGTGACCAAACTACCACAATAATCGGATCCAGACATCATCTTCTCTTGTCCTTCTTACAAAACTGGAGACTTTTCAAGGATGGAAAGACACCCATTAATCTCCTGAATCAAATAATCTTCACTGGATTTTCATTCCTTAGCATACCAACATCCCTAATTCTTGGAAGGAGAAGGTAAAAAAGATCATCTTTATGCACGAGTTTTCCTTAAAGGCGAGGTTTGGAAAGAACTAAATATACATAATTTTATCACCATTTGTATGTTCATGTAACTTGAGCCGGTAGTACTACATCATAATAGAATAAACTTTTCACATATGTCAAGGTCTTTCACCTCTCGTAGGAATGATTTGTAAGAAAAAAAGCTGTTTGTCTTGTATTTTCACCAAGTTTCTTTTTTTTTTTTCTATGACAAAAACTCCACAAAGATTTATCACTTGTTTTGAAACATTTTCACAAGGTCTATCAACTCTTAATGCCAGCAATCTAGGGGGCTAAGCTACGATCAGTCCAATACCAAGCCAAAGCCCAAATTGTAAAATGAATAGAATTTGAACAGATTTTTTAATTTTATTTTGGGAAAAGAGTCTGATTAATATAAGCAACTTAGAGATCTCCAAATCATAAACACTTCTCCCTCAGGTCGTATTGTGTATAACTCGTATATAAACGAGTCAAGACGTATTTTTTTTTTGATTGATTTTATCCACACTTGATTCATTTATTAATCGTATCATGTCGGATCTACTCGTTCATGAAATGGGTGGTTTCATGAAGATCCAAATTCTCTAATTTGGTATTATTTTAATGAGTCGTGTCATATTTTGATACTCTACACATGAGACGGTGCTCCACATTTGCAAAATAATAAGAAATTAAATATTTCTTGCTCAATTAAGCAGGCCTCAGACTAATTTAGCCCAACTCAAATACAGTAGTTGGACTGGATCAACCGGCAAAATGATCCTATTGGGTTGGGCTTGTTGGTCTACGGAAGACCCAACAATTTATTTTGCTGCATTTTCTTCATCTTCTTCTTCTCAGCTTTCTCTGCTTCTCCCACTCACTCTACTTTTCTCTCTGTTGGAAGCCATAACTTGCTAAAGAAGAATATGAATTTGATGTGCCATTCGAAGCTTCAATATGTTCCTTCTAAGATATATAATCCACTTCTCATCTCACCCTCTTCTTCACTTCGATTTCAAGCTGCTCGTTCTGCTTTCGAGCCGCAATTCGCCGTGAAGAAAATTAGGGTTCGCTCGGAGTTCGATGCTAAAGTGAATGGCGTTCTCTCGGCTGATTCAGACCCTCGTTTTCTTGACCGGGTATGTTTCATTGATATGTAATGTTGGTAGTTACTTCAGATATTCTTCTTGTGTCCGCAACCAACTTACAGTAGCTTCATTTGATTGAAATTTTGATGTTTGAGCAGAGGGGTGTGTGTGTGTGTGTGGTGGGGAGGGGTGGAGGGTGGAGGGAGTTAGTTCAATGATTTTTGTGGCACTAGCGATGGAATTGCTGGGTATTACTAATAACAGGGCTAATGTATGTACTTCGTTTCTAGCCGGCGTATTGTAATTTTACGTGCTTCCGATACGTGAGGAGTTTTTAATGTAACTGTAAATTAAATGGCTAATCTTTTCATTGAAGTTGTAATCTTTAACTGTTGTTTTGAAGGCAATGAAGAATAGTTGCTTCATATTAGCTGACAAACATTGTGCTTTGCGAGGAACACAGTTCAACAGATTGCTGGGGTAGAAAGGAAAATGGGTACCAATATTGCTCGGTAGAATATCAATAGGGTTCTCTCAATATCTTTCAGCTATGGCCCTACTCTCTTTGAACTACACGGAGATATGGATATGAGAAGCTTTTTGACGTTTCAAAAAGTCCTGTTCAGTTTATTTTGATGAAAAATTTTCCATTCATGGCGTGTGTAGTGATGGGTTCTGTTGTACTGCAATTGACAGCATGTTGATTGATATATGGAACTATTCCTAACTGTCATTAACATATTGGTTCTCTTAAGTCCTGCGAAGGATTCTTGCAAATTATTAATTCATCACATATGTTTTAGGAATTTTAAAAGTTTTTAATATGAGATAGAAATGAAGCACTAACTATATGAAGTTCACCTTAGGAGCGTTATCTAATGAGTTGACAGATGAATTTTGCTGAGGAGGTGCATTTATGGTGATTGGTGCGGTCTGTGGTGCTCTTCTAAGTCACTAAAAATTGCAGGCAACATGGCTTGAAAGGGATACAATAGTTTCATGTTAGTGATGCCATCAACTTGATAGGCTATGCTTGTGTCATCCAAGAATATGATTTTATCTTGCGACTCTTTTTCCGAGTATCTGGATCTAAATGGTTATGTCATTTCTCTGGCTACAAAACTTTTGCCTTGAAGTGCAATAACCTCAAATCATCTGGTGGATTCCAAATGACAAACATCATTAATGCTCACAACTGATTTAAACATAGTTATTATCTTTTTCATTTCAGCAAAAAGCACTGGAAGTGGCAATGAATGACATAAATAACTCATTCGGGAAAGGAAGTGTTACAAGATTGGGCAGTGCTGGTGGAGCTCTGGTGTATGTGTTTTTCGTTCATGCCAGCCACTTTTTGTGTGTTTGAGTGTCTGACTTCGCTTGCTTTGTGCTAATTACTAATATGATCCTCTAAGTCATGTTAGTGAGGAAAAAAGAACATAAAACCTTGTGTTATTTCTCATGGTTTATAATCAACATACTTTTCTTTATAGGCTTAGTAAGTTTCTTTCACTTGCAGTGAAACTTTTCCAAGCGGCTGTTTGACATTGGACATTGCTTTAGGTGGCGGCCTTCCTAAAGGGAGAATTGTAGAGGTGCTATCTTTTTGTACCTTCCCATGCTTTTTCCACATAATTGCTGTGGTTGATTGCTTATATACTTGATTATGAAATCTTCATCTGGGAAGCTGTACTCCTATTTAGTCTATTTTATACTCACTGAGAGATACGACAGTTATACTGAATTCACATATTGGATAAGGTGTTGAGATTAGCCATCACCTTCCCATAACTATTGACAAGAGATAGTGATGCTGCATGACCTAGAATGCAGTTGTCCTCACCAAAGAAATAATGTTGCATAGTGGAGTGCAGAAAATGCCGGGGGATGTATAGATTTTCATATAGCCTGTGTTGAGTGGTAGACTACTGTCAAACTCTGAAATAATCATTGGTTAATTACTTTTGAAATCTGCAAAATCAGTTGATATAAGTGCTGCGTTCAAAATTCTGAGGATGTCTATTTTTCTGGTTTTCAGATCTATGGGCCAGAAAGTAGTGGAAAGACCACCATAGCGCTCCATGCAATTGCAGAAGTGCAGGTGTTGTACATGTCTGGTTTCATTTCATAGAAGGCACTTATTAGTAGGGTTCATATCTGCTTTGAGATTGATACGCAGATTTTTTCAATGT
The DNA here is from genome assembly GCA_023539305.1 of Ilex asprella. Classification (NCBI taxonomy): domain Eukaryota; kingdom Viridiplantae; phylum Streptophyta; class Magnoliopsida; order Aquifoliales; family Aquifoliaceae; genus Ilex; species Ilex asprella. Next base: position 695,187 of record CM042197.1, read on the forward strand.
CAAAAATGCAGAAGGAAGGAGGCAATGCCATGCTCGTTGATGCGGAGCATGCTTTTGATCCGGCATATTCAAAAGCATTGGGAGTTGATGTAGAAAATTTGATTGTGTGCCAACCTGATAATGGGGAGATGGCACTAGAGAGTAATAAGTTTTTTCTTGCTAACATTGTTTTGTATGATAAGATCTGACAACTTCCGCAATACTGAATCAATTCTTGAGGGAGATGCGATTAAAATTTGTTACAATACTTTTCTTGGGCTAACCAAACTTTCTATGGCTTCAGTTGCAGATCGTATGTGTAGATCTGGTGCCGTTGATCTCATTTGCGTTGACTCTGTCTCAGCTCTTACTCCACGTGCTGAGATTGAAGTAAATTGCATGCTTCTAATTTTTTTTCATATAGAGAAGCTGACAGGATTGCAAAGGACCAACTCTTTTCCTTGGTTTGTTCTTTGTATGTATTATGTAGGGAGAAATTGGGATGCAGCAAATAGGTTTACAGGCACGACTTATGAGCCAAGCTTTGCGTAAAATGTCAGGCAATGCCTCCAAAGCTGGTTGTACTCTTATTTTTCTGAATCAAATACGGTACAAGGTAATTTCTATTAAGTGGATGTAATCTACTCTCTGATGGGACTTACTATGGATGGAGAGGGACTATAATTAAGACTGAAAGGGGCCGAAGGTGCCTAGCTTAATCAATTATGTTTTACATAAGTTTTTCTTTGCTTGTCTATTGAACAATCTATCTCTTCTTTGGCATTGCCCATTGCAATTATGTCACATGCGAAGAGAAGTAATATTACTCCTTGGGGCTTAATAGATTGGTGTATACTACGGAAATCCTGAAGTCACCAGTGGAGGGATTGCTTTGAAGTTTTTTGCGTCAGTTCGACTTGAGATACGTCCCATAGGGAAGATAAAGTCTGTAAGCACAAAAAATTTAATCTCTCTCTCTGTTTTACAGCTATTTAATGTCCAGCATGATATGTGAGGACCTATTATAGTAAATACCTGGTCATTGCTGTAGGTTAAAGGAGACGAAGACATTGGGCTTAGGGTTCGTGTAAGAGTTCAAAAGAGTAAGGTAAACAGAAATGATGATGCAAATAAGTCCGTGTCTCATGTCTCACAAATGAAAGGAACTGATTGCTTTTTTACTCTTTCTATCAATTTCTTCCTCCGTTGCCCCCCCACAAAAAAAAAAAAAATCGTTATATTGTGATCATGAATCATTTCTTTTATTTTCTTGGTGGACTCCCTTTCATTAGGTAATCTGAAGGATGGAGAATAAGTGAGTCTGGCCTGCTGTCCCATAATCTAGTTGATGGAACTCATATTTGCACCAATTTTCTGTCTATGTTTAGTTCTTTCAAGATGGGTGCCTATGAATGATGGTGCCAACTCGTAGTTTTTCTTCTTACTAATTGCTGTCATAGGTGTCAAGGCCGTACAAGCAAGCTGAGTTTGAAATCATATTTGGAGAAGGAGTGAGCAAGCTGGTTAGCAGTATAATGCTTTTTTATTTGTTTATTTTTTGGCAGTGCCCAAATTGCTAAGATCTTGAGCTGATGTGCAGGGTTGCATTTTGGATTGTGCTGAGATTATGGGTGTTGTGTTGAAGAAGGGCTCTTGGTACAGCTATGGAGATCATAGGTTAGCATCTTGGAATTTTCATTTGCGTTGTGTTGAGCATGATATGGTTCTGTTTTTAATTGTTCACATCTCAACAGTTGAGAATAGTAACTGTGCATGGCATGATGATTTGAAACCTTGCATTTGAGCTTTATCTGAAATGCTTGCTGGATAATAAGATTCTGAAATTTTGTTTCTTGTCATGTCCAATGCCTCTATATTATGTTATATCCCTGCAATTGTCTCTGTTTCCATTGTTATACTGCATTGCCATCTGGAGGCCATGCCCATCAAGACATCGCCTTGTATTTGTTTTGGACTCGCCTAACATTTAACATTTTAGTTACGTCATTATGTACTGAATTTGGTTTTGTTCAGGGCCATTGTCTTGGACTTTATATTCATGGTAGACGGTGATGATACTGGTGTCATATCATTACGTTGATATCATCTACTAAGCTTGTTCACCAAAACCTATGGATCTGTCTCTGGAAGGGATAAGAATTTGCTAAAAGGTCATCGTTGCCAATGCATGTTACAACTTCGTACTGGAAAGGTTGCTGGCTGTTTTAAAAACAGGGCTCTGTCGCACAAGATTGATGGAGTGATTCTCTTTGTTTCACTCATTATTACTCTTAAATCCGAGATGATTGGTTGATTGTTAAAAATGACAAATAAAAAAAATTGGTTGATTGTTGTCCATACTCCATATATGTCTTTCTTATGCAGGGTCCACAGTTCTAAAGGTAATTTTGAGTCTAATTTATGCTAACTAAAATGTCTGATGTAGCTGGAGACACTTAATATCAGCTGAACCTTCATTGAAAATGCGATGGCATTATATTTTCTCCAGATGTATTTTCCCCCAAACCCCTGAGGCCAAAACAATTATTTGGTGGCAAGGACATACTTACTGCTGCCTCGGTCAAGTGGACAAATGTGTCCACTTTGGTGAAGCCCTAGAATTCTTGAGCATACAAAAAACAGAAATATGAGAAGGTTATCTCAGTTAGAACTTAGAACTAGCTTTGAACTCTATATTTTAGTCTTGTTAGTGTTATCTTTTATAGATTATTACCACGAATCCATGGAAGAAAAAGAAAAAAAAGAAGTCCATATGCTTAAGTTTACTACCCTTGAACCGGCAACTGATCACCGTCTCATGGGTTCAGGGTAGCATTGTGTATCTGGCTTAGCACATGTCACCTTAACAATGATCTCTGTATCATCTCTTTCCTTTTCAAGTTGTCTTGCATTTATGTCTTGGCATGAACTATTATGTGGCTTACGGTCATTCTTCTATTTGATGCTTGACAAAGGTTGGGCCAAGGAAGAGACAAAGCACTACAGTACTTGAGAGAAAACCCTCTACTTTATGAAGAAATAGAAAAGGTTTGTATGCTTATGTCTTCTGTATATGTAATTTATTTTTCTTAGTTCAATTCTAACACATTTAGCCTACTTTTTTGTTTTAGTTAAAAAATTTACAAATTCATTCCCCCTCCCCCTCCCCCTCCCAACAGTTACCTCTTTTCATAATTCTCTCTAATGATCAGTCTGGCATAAGGAGTCATACACGTGAACCCAATGGTTAGTGTCACTGATTTATCTGGCATCACCAGTGCCCACAACTCCACAAACTTGAGCTTCAAACTATGAATGTGGCAAATCCAACCCCCCCCCCCCCCTTCTCTTGCACACACAGACATGCATCCTACTTGTAGAATTGGTGGGTGTTTTTTTCTTGTTTATGGTTAAGTTTTGTTCCCTTTGCCGGGATATATATTTAATATGATCCTATGTATTAGATAGTAAATACATATGTGTGTGTTTTCTAATTACATGAGTTCTCTTGCCAATCTAACTAATTGCAAACGTAGTGTACAAATACATTGATGTTATCCCAGAATACACAACCAAATCCCATTCTGTATGAAGTTTATTTTTGAACATTTCCCCAGTATGTTTGTTGTAGTTGGTTAGAACTACCATTCTCTCTTTTGCACTTTGTCTTGGGAGCGCCCCCCCCCCCCCCCAAAACCCTCTTCTTTTCCTTCTTGGTTTTTGTCTTTGGATCGAATCTGAGGATACATTTCTTGTGGGTTAGATTATTTTGGATTAAGAATGGAAGGTTTTTGACACACAACCATAAACTATTTGTGAGAAAAACTGAACGAAGAATTGATTTGTATGTGCAGAATGTACGGTCCATAATGGTAGAAGGAATTGGGCAAGTAGGCACTTCTTCTCTTGGGAACTCACTGCCGCAACAGCAAGATGAAGATATTCTTGAAGAAATATGATAAGATTGAAAAGTTTTGCCATTGCTTGGCTATCAGACTGGGATGGAGGCAGAGACAAATACGCAAGGTGAAAAAGAAACATGAGGAACATAATCCTCTCTATGTCAATTGAAATATGATGAATTGGCATCATTCATCCTCCATCTTGGTCTCAGGGGGAGACCCCATTTTGTTAATGCTGTGTGCTGGAGTAATGGTGGCGGCAATTCAATTTGGCACGCATTTTGTTCTGTATTTGTGGACCATGCAGCGGATGGGTGCAGATAGGAAAGAAATGGGGGTGGAGTTAGATGTCAGGGGTGTTAGAGTATTTATATTTATTTATATTTTTGATAGTTTAGGCATTTTATATTTTTTTTGTTGCCCTACTATATAAGGGCCTAGTTTAAACATTTTACATTGTTTTGTTGTCCTACTATATAAGGGCTTATATTGTGTATTCTAGGTCAAGTAGTATTGCAAACTTGTTTAGTAATAATATTTTCTCTTTCTCCTTTCATTCTTTATTTGATCAAAGTTTACATGGTATCAAAGCATGGTTTTCAATCGAAAATATATTGTAGCACAGTGTCGAAAATACTATTCATGCGATGTGAATAACACCGAAGTTACTGTTCATGTTGGGAACAGTCCCGAACTCGATTTTTAGTGTTATTTTTGTTGTATTGTTGTGTAAGAAACCTCAATTTGTTATGGGTATTTGATTTGCAAAGTTGTTGAGTTGATTTGTGGCGAACTTAGAATTGTTTGACGTTGATTGCTTCTGTTGGTTTTAGTTTTTGCTTTTCGCTTCAATGGTGGTTTTTGTTGCGCAATTCTAATCCTTTGGGTTTGTTGATTTGGACTAGTGCTTATTTGAGCCTCTTTCTGTTGGGCTGCTAGTTTGACTTTTCTTCTTTTTTTTGTTGGACTTTGTTTTGTTGGACATTGTTGTTGGTAGTTTTTGTTGGGCAACTCTAATCTTTTGGATTTATTGATTTGGGCTAGTGCTGATTTGGGTTTTTTTCTGTTGGGCTGTTGGCTTGACTTTTCTTCTTTTGTTTGTTGGGTTTTGTTTTATTGGGTATTGTTACTTGTGGTTTTTGTTGGCCAATTTCAATCCTTTGAGTTTATTGATCTGAGTTGGGCTTCTCTCTATTAGATTGCTAGTTTGACTTTTCTTCTTTTCTTTGTTGGGCATTGTTGTTGTTGCTATTTGTTGGGCTTTCGTTTTCTGTTAGACCTCTCATTACTATTTGAGCCTTAATTTGTTGAACTTACACTAGGAGTTTTGTTGAGTTTATTACTTTCTTCCTTATCGTCTCAAGAACTTTATGTATGCTCTGATGTGGACTAGGCCGGTGACGTTATAGATCACAAGTCCACCACTGATTTCTGTTTCTTCCTTAATGATTCTCTTATTTTGTGAAAAAGTAAAAAATAAATTATTGTGACTCGATCATTTGCTAAAGCTTAGTGTCATACTATGACCTTCACAATAACAAAGATAATTTGGTTGCGTTAGCTACTTGCTGATCTTGGCATTTTCGTGTCTACTCTTATTCTTTGATTTTGTGATAACATTAGTACCATTCAGATAGCCCACAACTCGGTGTTTTCTTCTTAACAAACTCTTGATGTTTGATGCTAGTTTGAAGGGGTATGTTAGAGTATTTATATTTTGGGTAGTTTAGACATTTTATATTGTTTTGTTGTCATACTATATAAGGGCCTAGTTTAGGCATTTTACATTGTTTTTGTTACCCTACTAAATAAGGGCTTACATTGTGTATTTTAGGTCAAATAATATTACAAACTTGTTCAACAATAATATTTTTTCTTTCTCCTTTCGTTTTTCTTTATTTGATCAAAGTTTGCAAGGGGGTTAATGGGAGGGTGGCTGTGTAAGCTCTGTAACAAACTCAGTACTTGTGAATTGTGATATTCGATAAACTTTGTCGTCATACTTAATTTTAAGAATACCAAATATTATCCTTCTCATCTAGAGCTTGCAAGTTTTCTTGATAATCCCAGTGGCATGGGATGACTTTCTTACAAGAGGCTAAAACATGTGGATCGGTATGCTATTTGCTTGACCTCTCACAATCTAGCATCAGAAATTCGAAATCCATGGAGTTCATGCTACTTCAATTAGTTGTAAAAAATCAATCGTTTTACTTAAGTAATCGGTTGTTATGATTATTTTTCCTTTTTTTTTTGTCACAACACGCACACTGTCCTTGATTTTACTCATGTTCCATGGTACATAGCTATCAAAGTTTATTCATGGTAAATAGTAAATTTACATAAGTTATACATCCAAACATATTTGAACCCCAAAACACAAACTGCCATACATGCATGGATACAAATTCATACAAAATTAATACAGATTACGGATACAACTTGGATCCATAAAGTATTTTGTACATGCTTGAGACAGAGTAGAATAGAAGGTGAATTACAGTAAGGACGGTCTACTGAACCAAAGCACTGGTGTTGTAAACAAGGAGGGCACCCCCAGCAAGAATGCCTAGCAGAGTAACAGCCCATATGGCTAAGCCTGTGGTACCTGCATTTTCACAACATTTATTCAGTCAATGAGTATTCATATCATGAGGAAAACAACTATGGTATTCTGGGCTTACCTCCAACATAGACATCACCACTTGGAGACCAATCCCTGGTATCGTAGATAGGACTGGTAAAAAAAAAAAAAGAAGAGTTATATGCTAAAATACATTGGATTGTAATGAGTAGTTTATGCGTAAATGACAATTCAGTGCACGAGGACGAGTCCCGAGCCACTAATGGGTTGGTAAACCGTAGGGGGACTGTTTTCATTTCGTAAATCAGTATATGAAACAGAAATCTTTATTCCCAATATATGGAACAGAATCACAAAATCAAAGGATGTTAATTCTACCTGTATCCATCGACATTGGCACCATATTTGTCAACAAATTGGTAAACACCCTTCCCCTGAATCAGTATTAGATGGTAACGTTGAAAGAAAGTAGAAGAAATCAGAAATAGAGGATAGATTGTGAAACGCATAATCATATCTATTAGCGTGGTTAATACTTGGATACTTCAACTGAAAATTCATGAATATCAATGAAAACTACCATGTATGTAGCAGAAACTAACCTTAGGCTTCCTTCCAGAGGCATCAAGCCCATCCCTCAAAGCCATCCCTCCATTGATTCCTAACAACACCCATCCAAACATAAAGAAAAACCAATCAACAACATGCTCTTATTCTGACAACATTTCCTCTCTCTCTCTCTCTCTCTGCGCACAAAATCTGTGCTTTTATTTCATTTCTTTTGAAGAACTTGGCATCAGATGGAACAATATGGACAAAGAAACAGTTTGAGAACAGAACTATGAGGAGAAAACTTCGAAATCCCAAGTTTTTCAACATACATTCAAGTACGATGTGGTTTCAAAATAACCCATGTGTGTGTGTTCTATGCAGAGAGAGACTAACCATAAGGCTTGTCAGTCTTGATCTTTTTGCCACTGGCCTCAACCCTTAAAGAAGAAGTCCTTGCAAGGGAGGGAAGGCCTCTCACCGCCGTTTTCTCAACGGTGAACGGAGACGGCTTAAGGCTCAGAGAACTCACCACTACAGAGGTGGTTGCCATTGCTTTCTTCTTTGCGGCTTTCTGCTTCCTCTTCAACTGCTTAGTCCTTATGGTTTGGCAACTGCAATGTGCTTGATGGTAGATAATAATTATCAAGGATTGGTGATTGCCACTTTGACACGTGGCATTCCTCTTGTGGGTTGGTTCTGGATATGATGTTACAGCATTATCAAAATACAAGCTCTACACTTGTGTTTGTGGTGGATAAGGCTTTTGTATGTGATACCCAAGTTAATGTTGCAAAACTAAATAAGACACTATAAATAGAATAGATAAAGATAATATAGATATGACAATATTAGAGAAAGAGTTTTTAAACTTTTTAGTGTATTTAAGCTTTTTTTTTTTTTATAGACCTTTAAATATAATAATTATTAAATACAATAATACAGGCGGTACATTAATGAGTAAAGGGCTATAGGCTAATGTATTAATACTCATTACTTCTTATTTACTTGGGGTACTAATTAAAAGGTTAAGAGTCATCCACTTTATATGTAATATCTATATATTAAAATATAAGACAATTCAAATATCAGAAGATAAACAAAATGATTTTTATTTTTTGCGATTAATATTGTTTTAATATTTACTTTAAAGTTAATCCGATGATTAATATTAACTCGTCAAATTTAACAAAAAAAATAAGTCTCTTAGGTTGTGCTTAAAATAACTTTTTTTTTTTTGGTCTGGTTACACTATCACAAAAAAATATATATATATATCATATGGTACAACAGTCTTTGAAATGGCTTCAAAGCAAAAACCAACATCAACATCATTTCTACCCAATTTCTTCTCTAGCTTCCTTGTTCACCAATCGTATGATTGTACCATGTGGGTTAACAGCCCAGTGTGCAAGGATTGAACCATTTAACTTTTCAAAAATATTTTTATGACTTGTAACTTCTCATAAACATTTAAAAAAAATAGTATTTGTGACCGACTCACCCCCACCACCTCACCATTACCCCCATTCCTACTGCCTCATCATCACCACCCCACCACTATTATAGCCATCATTGCCACCTCGCTACCACCTCTACCACCCATCGCCCCTACCACCACCCCTACCATTTTCACTACCATCATAATTATCATCATTGTCGTCACTCACCACCAATTGCTACCACCATTGTTCACTATCATCATCTCATTCTTATGTTTATTATTACTACCATCGTCATCTCACCACCACCGTCGCTCACAGCCACCACCCACTACCACTATCATTTTATTTTTATATTTATTATCACTACAACCATCATACCATCACCATCACCATCACCACCGTCGCTCACTACCACCACCTGTCGTTGCCTACCATCACCGCCTCCCACTGCCACCCACCCCCATCACACCTACCATCATTACTCGTCATCGCCGACCACCAACTGCCACCCATCCTTACCACATCTACCACCACTATCGTCATTCGCCACCACCCACTACTACTGTCACCCACCACCACCATCATCACTGCCCATCACTGTTATCGCATTACCACCATCCACTATCATTACCACCACCGCTGTCACACATGATTGCCACCACCACTATCACCGTTGTCACTCATGACTGTCACCACCACCATGGTCGTCGTCACCCACCACAACCATCACCGTCTTCCGCCATCACCACTTACGCTACACCATCCACTTCCATCGTTTACCTTTACTACAGTCGGTGCTTAAATTCATTTTTCTCTCTTTTATATTTGTGATTTAATTTTGGGTATGAATACAAATAAGTTTATCGTTGATAATTTTTTCATTACTCTGTATCTTCAGGCACGGACAATAATTAATATATATACAATGTAATATTTACAACACTTCCCCTTAGATGACCACTATGCTAAGATAATATGTTTCGTTAAAACTTTGCTAAGAAAACATTGTGGGAAAAAACTCAGCAAAGGAAAAAGAGTATAGATTTAAATAAATATTAGAACAACGTTGGACACACTAATGCTGCCCAATTAAAACCTTATTAGGAAAACTCAATGGGAGAAAACCTAAACGAAGGAAAAAGTGTACAACGTGCATATTTCATGGGCTTTAGATTAAAGTTCAATAAAAAAAGTATCCATCAAAAATTAAAACTCATTATAATTTAGATTAACAAAAAAAACTTCTAAAAGATTAAGTTAACAAAATAAACTTTAGAATTTAGGTTTAAAAGGTTAGTCCGCCTCACAATACACATTTATTAAAGAACAAAAAAATCGTTAACACTTCAATAAAAAAATATAAAAAGCATCTTTCTCTTCCACAAATAAAAATAAATCAAACACGTTTTCTACTTCTCTCAAACTTGATTTTGTTATAATTTAAACACAAAAATACCAACTAATTAAATTTGTTCATTCTCATAAAGGATCCACAATAAAAACTAATTAGTATAAAAAATTAATAAAATTATTATCAGAGAAATAAAATAAAATAAAACAGTAGGTGAACGTTGCATACATAAATAAATTAAGAATCATAAAAAAATAATAAAATAATTCAACAGCGAGATAATAAGAAATTATGAGTACATACTAATAGATGATATTGTGATACCACAATTTTCATGAAAAACATACAAAACAAATAAGAAGAATATAAAAATAATAATAAAATAATATATTATACCTTCAAAAAGTGCGGTTCAAGCAAGAAATGAGAGAGACAAATATATGCGCAGATCTGTTTGCTAAAAAATGTATAATTAGCCATGATGATCTATGTATATTTATAATTTATATGAATTGTATTATTAAATAGTTGCTCTCAGATGGTATGAGTATAAATAATACATTTGTAATGTTTAATATTTATTAAATGCCTAAATTACTAAAAAAAATTATATGACATCACGTTGTAACATTAATTATTTTTACTATGACAGTACCTTATAATGGTCCACACATTATTTTTGATAAATTAAAAAATTACATAAAATATGGAGTAATACGTATATTATCTTTAATCCTTGTGTGTTATTCAGTAATCAATTTATCTCACTTAATCAGTTTCATGGACGAAAACTCGACAATGAGAGACGAGCAGAAATTACAATTATTACGAAATACGTAAACACTTCGATCATTTGAATGGGAGGAAGCATAGCAGGGCCGACCCTAGGGCCAGACCATCAATATAGTCGCCCAACGCCCCAATTTAATTTTCAACTCTTAGTTCAACTTCATGATTTAAGACATTTTTGAATTAACCAAGTTAAAGGTCCAATATATTTCACAAGCATATCTAAAACTTTATAGAAAATCTTAAAATGTAACAATATTTTTACAAGTTTATATAAAATCCAAAAATATAACAAAACCTTCTAAAAAAAATCTAAAAATGACAATTTCTCTTTAACTATTTTTTCTCAATTCTCATCGCCTCTCTCCAGCTTTTTCTCCCTCTCCAACTCTTATTGTCTTACTCTGATTCTTTGTCATTATCTCTAACTGTCTTGCAATTTTTTTTAAATTTCATTCAATTTATTCATTTGTAAAATCTTGATTTCACAATTACACCTAATTTATTATCCAATCTTATTTTAAGTTTCAAGATTATAATTTATGTCTTTTATAATTTTTTTTAATAAAACGAGAGTGACTTGAGAACATTATAATTCAATAAAAAAATTAAATAAAAATAAAATTTCTTGCAAAAATATGTGTAAAAATATTATATTTTAAACAATGTTTTGATTCTGACCTAAAAAAAAAATATGTTTTGATTATAAGGTCTTAAAATAACAATCATAATTTATAGTATTAATTACAAAATAGCGAAGGACGGAACACGAAAACAAAAGACATTACTTAACTTCTCCACTTTTGCACTAAAACTCTTTGAACTCTTGGCCAAATTGCAAAAGTGGATATCCCTCGCATAACTCATAAAAATACCAAAATACCCATATGATTTTATTCAATGTTCATATAAATGTCCTCCATTAAGCAAGACACACTCTTTACTTCTTCCTCTCCCATTTGGGAATTTCTTAGTGTTCAACACATCGGAATCAGTAACATATGCGCATACCAGGCTCGGGGAGGAGATACGCAGCTTCTGGACGTCCATTCTCATGGAGAACACCATTGCTTGGTTACGAATTCCTTTGGTAGCTGATTGAAGGAAGACAGAATGGTTTTTGAATAGGAAAAATGATAATCCAGCTTACTTTATTGATTCAGAACATAAGATCCACAGAAATGTTGAGAACATTAGCTTACTAACCCTGACCTTGTGATATCCAATATTCCAATTTCGAAAAGTACAACAATCAAAGCATGCTCTAGAAAACGATAAAATCATTACAAATTATTCTGTTCTTACAGGTAGATTTGAATCCTTCAGTACCACACTAGGGAGAAGATAAATTGAAAGGAATATTTTCTTCCTCAAGTCACAAAAACCAACTCAACTTAAGCTAATACAATTACATCAGGCCCTCCTTTTATACATTCAGACAAGGGACTCAAATTCCACAGATTATTTGAACGAATTGATGAACCGAGGATGTTGCTATTACAAGCTGCTAAGAATATCTGTAACCTTTGAGGCAGCAGCCATGCCACTAATTATAGCACCTTCAACATTTGGGCTGACACAAAAATCCCCACAGATGACCAGTCTCTTCTTTCCATCCCATAGGCATTTCTGTTCTCTCGCTATGCTTGCAGCTGGAAAAGCACTTCCCCTGTGTACCAAACAGAAATAAAATTGGTAAATAAGAGTTTAATTGTAAGATTTGAATGTGCAGTTTGTGGAAGGTACCGTGAGAAAACTGTATTGAAAGAACACAAAACAAGGATGATAACAGGTGCTTTTCCTCTCATAAATCCTTATCTCTGACATCATTTGGAGAACATGACTACAACCTTTGCTGGAGGGATGGGATGAGCCCATAACACTATCTCTGTCGTATCTAATAGTTGGAAAAACTATTTTCAATCAAGAAAATAAAGTACATGGGGAAACAAGGAAGCCAAATTCATCTGATGTTGCATATGGTAAGAGGAAAGCTGACAATGCCACCGTGATTTGTAGTTATGAAATTATCATGCAACCAGGAAGAAATTAGGGCCATTATTGAACACAACAGCCATAAGGGTTAGGTTTAAGCTTTCCAGAATCCGGACATATTTTCCCACAGCCGCATGATGACGTGACAGGGAATATAGATGGAATACAGGAAAAATGCAATTATACTTCTTTCAGGAACTTCCAAGCTAAAATGACTTCTAAACCTATCAGGTGAGTCCAAAATCCAGAAACCAGAGATCAGTTTCCTCATTATTTACAGCAGAGCATTTTGAGTGGATGGTTGGCCAAAAAAATAGTTTACAAGATCTCAAAGGGAGATCAATGATTTTCTCTTTCCTAAGCAAAGTACATTTTCAATGTAAATTTTTTTGAAAACGTCAAGAATGCTAGGACATATGTTAGCAATAAACATTTAGCTTCAACAAAGAGCAAGTAAAAAAAGGGGAACAGATGTGTACCACAAAAGGTGGCAAGATAACATAGATCAGGGAAGACCAAGCAAGCTTGCAAGGCACGCTCACTACGTGTGTTAGCTCAGTCAATGCCCAACAGTATACTTCATTGGGAAGAGAAACTTTGGTCTCTAAAGCTTTGTGTTGCCAAATACCAGTTCAGATCTCTTAAGCATGTTCCCCATTAGATAATTGCCACTCTTATCAAATGTTGCAGAGACCTTAACATTCCAGTGCAATCTAGGCTCTGGCTGGAACACTGGTTCTCTAAATTGAAGACTTTTTTCAGGTTTTTACTTTTCTGTTTTTTCTTCCTTTTTCTTCCAGGCTGATAAAGATAAAGGATTAACATACTATATTGAAGAGAAACAACTGAGGTCAAAAGCTTAACCTAGTTCTCATACATCATTGTATTTATATTTAACTTACAAGAATAGGAATTACACATTCTACCCTAACACTATTTAACAATTTACATATACTACCCTAATACTCTTAGCACTGCCCCTCAAGCTGGACTATATATATCATATAATCCAAGCTTGGAGTAAATCACCGTAAGACATGTTTGGCTCAATGCTTTAGTAAACATATCTACAAGCTGATCTTCAGATTTCACAAATGGAGTCGTAATCTCCCCAACTTCTATTTTGTCCCAAATAAAGTGACAATCAACCTCAATATGTTTGGTTCTCTCGTGAAACACTGGATTGACAGCGATATGGATAGCTGCCCGGTTGTCACGGAACAACTGTATAGGAGGTTGACCTGAAACATTAATTTCCTGGAGGAAGTGTAGCAACCAAGTTAACTCACTCGTCGTATGCGTCATTGCCCTATACTCAACCTCAGCACCGGATCTTGCTACCACGGATTATTTTTACTTTTCCATGAGACAACGTTACCTCCTAAGAAAGTACAATAACTAGTGGTTGATCTCCGATCAGAAGGAGAGTCAGCCCAATCAATATCTGAGAAACCTTCCACTCTAAGATGTCCATTGGCTCGATATATCAGTCCAAGTCCAAGAGCTCGTTTGAGATATCGTAGAATATGAGTAACAGCCTCCCAATGTGAAATTTTAGGACACTCCATGAACTGACTTACTATACTGACCGCATAAGAAATATCCAGTCGACTAATAATACTCTTAACACAGGCCAAACAGCTTTTGGATTGACAATCTCCCAACATGGATATAATGAACTAAAAATCTCACCAGTCTAAAATTATACATGCTTGGAAATAAGCTCATGACTTAACTAGGAATTTAACAGGCAGATGAGATATTTGTAGCCCAATACATAGTTGTTAGTATCGTACGACACGCGATACGTATCGTACGATATGTCACGATACAGGACTAAAACGATACAAATCGTAGTTCTGTATTGTTTTTGCGCTGTATCATCCGATATACGATACGTTTTTACGATACGATACGTATCAGTAAGAAACGTGCAAAGACCTTTTTTTTTACGGAACGATGTCGTTTTGGGGTAGGTAAACTATTTTTTTTAAAAATATTTATGGAACGATGTCGTTTTGGGCTAAACAGGTACTCCAACAAACATGTGGTCCTGTACAGTGGAAGAAATGATGTTAAATTATTTACAAAGCCAAATTTTTTTTTTGTTTTTTTGTATTAAAATTTTTGAATCTTGATTAATGTTAATTTTTTAATTTATTTAGAAAGTCCAGTCTCTTTGGTGTTTCAAGTTTGAATTAATGAACTATGGTTGTGAACTTTGTATTATAATGTTAGTGGACTATGTTGATGACTTGAATAGTTGGTGGAGTATTAATGAAATGCTATGTTTTTATGAATGTATGATTTTTTTTCAAAGGTATATATTTTTTTTTATTATTTATTTAAATTTGCATCGTATCTTACGATACGTGATACGATACGCGATACGATACACTATTTTTAAAAAACAATACGCCTTACGATACACGATTTGATAACTATGGCCCAACACATCCAGAAACAAACTGGGCTTGCAAAAGTGTGGCTGGCCCAACTTATATTAACAAGCTTGGAACCAAATTGCAACCCTCATGTTTCCAATAGGTGTATACACTTGAAAAGACACTAGCAAGTGGCAATTAAACAGAGGGCTGGGCTTTGAATACCAACCATCTATGTGCTTTCTTGAAATATGGCTGAGAAATACCAATTCCAGTGCATTGAAATTCTTGAAATAGGTCTTCAGCAACTTTTGTTAATGTTGCACTTGAAGGCTTCTGAAGTCCAGTTTGGGCAATAATACACTCTGCATACTCTGCTGTAGAATGCAACACCCAACGTTCACTGTGTGGGAATCAATCAAAAAAGTATTATTGAAGTAATGAATATAGTTTCAAACTTAAGCACCTCCACCATTCCCTTGTGCAACACAAACACATACCCAGTGATAGAACGCCCCGGCTTGCTGCTGTCGCAAAATCCCCAGCTTAGAACTTCAGAATTTTTGAATGACAATCCTTTTAACGGTATCTGTATCATAAGAGAGGTCCAGGATTATTCCACTATCAGTGTCACCACAAATAGAGACTAAAAAACAGAAGTATTTATTAATTCACACAAAATGGCATGGATTAAATCTTAAGAAATTTTTTCAAGTCAATAAACAGAGTTATACACCGCATGGATATATCTTGAGAATTTGTAGTTCAGACAGTATAAAAATTCTGACTGGGATCCTATAGTTGAAGACGTGGTCCACGTGTCCTCAAATATACCTCTAGAGATACAGTCAACTACGATTGAAAGTTGGCCAAGAAACTAAGAAATAAGTCAAAAGTATAATGCTATAATCCTCAATCAGACAGCTTAAGTTAAACATACTTAAAAGGGAGAAGAGGGGAGGCTATTGGAGAAAGCCATAATGGCAGAATACATAGAATAACCATTATGGATTTCCAAAGTTGAAAGGGATAAGAAAAGCGTAACTGGAGTGCCCGATATATATCTTACCGAAGACAAAGGTTCTTCAAACGCCAGCATGAGAGCAAAAGACGGCCTAACCGGAATTTCTTTCATCTTCTCAGCCAAGTCTGGAAAGGAATTCAAATCTGTTTGTACAATGGTAAAACAGTGTATGGTTATGTTACCGTCATATGCTGGTTCTATGACAAATATGAAATTGTTATACTGTCACAATGAGTTTAACTTAGGTACACAATCACTGAAAGGTCATGCAGAAACAAAGGGGAATTAAATCAATCCATTTTACGTTCACCTTATCCAAAAAGTGTTTTCTAACAGTTAGAAAATATTGGAGAACAAGTACCTATTATGTTCATGTGAAGGTTCTGCAAATATCCAAACTAGTATTCTGGAATACTACATTTACATCCAAAAATCACATTTATTACTTTTATGGATTGTTGGGGCCAAGGATCAAAATATCATCTCGAAACGGTCGAAACATCCGAAACGTTTCCGTTTCCAAGGAGACTGAAACAAATCAGAAATAGAATCAAAATTCTAATACTTCGAGCTGTTCCATATTGTTTCGAAATATTTTGTTATATTTCAATGCATTTGCACAATTATTTCGGAATGTTTCAAGGTATTTCAAGATATTTTGGTATATTTCGACCAATGTTATGAAAAAATAATTCTTAATTTTTTATTTTTTTCATTCTGTTTTCGAAACGGATCGAAACGTTTCCGAAACATGTCGAAACGTTTCCGTTTCCTAGATGATCAAAACAATGCACTGAAACAAAATTTTGATCATTGGTTGGGGCCCATATTGAATGCTATTTCACATATCTATAGAATCCTGGTTGACATGTTCTCCAATTGTGCCTTCTCATCTTGCGGGGTTCTACCACTAGCTCTGGATTTAAAGAGCTGACCTGCTGTGCCGTTGTGCTTGTCACCAATTGTGTGTCTTCAAGGATAGAGTTGCCCCACGCTTACAAATAAAATAGAAAATAGCGGCAATTGCTTCAAAGCATAGGTTAACTTTAGGGGGAAAACACTGGAAATTAAAGGAATTGTTTATCATAAACAGATAATAATAGGTTAAACAGCTAAGCCTACCATTTTGAAGCTATTTGTCTTAAACTAGAGACAACTGTTGTATAGAGATCATTACCTTCAGAAAAATTAGAACCACAGTGGTGAGTTACATGGCTAAATAAAGTACATGGAAAGAGTCAGGGAGGGTACCAATAAGGAGTCCCCAGTAGGTTGGCTATGTGCTGGTTGGGGCTGGCAATCAAAAAGATGGTCCAAATGCTGAGTTAGGGGTTGAGGCGTACTTCGGGATGACCTTCTCAGGCCCAGGTCAAGCCCTTGAATCATTGCCCTTGACAAGGTCCAACCCATGAGCCACTGTAGTTATATTATTCTAAAATTTTGTATTCAAAATAAATTGAATATACATTAAATAAATACCAAAATTCTGTTTCAAGTTGGGTGGGCTTTTTGGCCTAGCCCGCGGCCCAAAAATACCAACCCCATCCCTTATGTCCGGTTGGCCCCTAGTAACTACCAGCATAAGTAGATACTTCGATTGTTGTACTTATCAGAAGATGAACCAATGCTGCTCATTTGTTAGGTGCCTTTTCTTTTAAGTTAGTTTCAAGGGGGTGTTAAGCAAGAATGAGAATTCATTAGATCATAGAAAAAGGATAAAGGCCCCCCCTCATCTTATTATCCAACCACCAAAAAACTATGGAAGTAAGAGAAAAAATAAACACAGGCTCATCTTGATTCAGTTTCTTTGGACTTCCACACCATCTGACCAAATGGACATATATAGAGTAGTCCAGAATGGTGGCAACGCAATACACAATAGAGGCTAGCGAGTTTCCAACCCATAAGCCTTCCATCCTATTCCTTCAATTGGGCCACAAACCCTGGACATACCCCTAACATCAGAAAAGGGTACCACCTCAGCAGGACAGCTAGTCATTTTGCATAAAGTATACCAATATGATGGCGCATAAATTTGGACATAATGAGATCCAGCCATCAATTTGTTTTCTTTCTACCACAAACAAATTCCTGCTTATGGACAAACTATTGATGTAACCTTTAGGAATTCTACCAGTTCAAAAATATTAAAACTTTAAGCATTCTATGTAAGCTGTGTCTAATCCATGCTTCCTTTTTTCCTAATCCAGGATCAAACTGCTCTCGAAAGTAATGCCAATGGTTGAATAAAATGAGTTAGTGTCAATTATAACTGCGACAGTGATTTATCCATGGCCAACAATAGACCCAACATCATGGCCCACCAATAATTAAAACAGAATCACTGCTGACCAGCATCCAAAGTAAAGTTTACCAAACCCATTGCCTTATAATATTTGGACCTATGTCATAAACAAAAGGGAAATGATTGTCATGATGCATAAAAGGCCACGTATATAATATGACTGAGTAACCAACAAAAGCTAAGGAAAGCCCTCCTACCTAGAGGGGATGGTCGTCCTGTTACACTTGTAAATCTGGGAGCAAATGTATTTTTATCTGATGCTACCACTCCGTTGAAATGACCAAGATTTTGGCCATCCAACCCTGTCAACGACCATAAATCTTCGGCCTGTAACCACTCTATCTTCCCAACACCTACCCCAAACTTACTTTCAACTCCTGAAGAAGAATTTAACAAATAATGCAACATTCTATGTTAGTGTTCAAAAGCAGATAATGGAATCTGAATATAAACTCAGTGATACCAACACATCGGAATCAGTAACATAGGTGCATACCAGGCTCGTGGCATAATGCTCTGCATATAGAACTCATTCCTGGGACACCCACATATTTCTTACTTAATCCTTCCTGAGTGGAACACATATTCAGACAAAATTTCACTTGAAGAAATGCGGGTTAAATGGAACAGATATTCAGAGACAAGTTTTCACTTGAAGAAATATGGATCACACAAGTACATTTGTATGGCTGATCTCTTATAAGCACGCATGAAATTTTGCAGATACAAACTGTACAGCCACGAGCTTACGACAGTGAGACAATAAAACTGCCCCAATATAAAAAAATAAGCTAAAGACATCATATAAAATTAACAGATTAGGTAGTGATCCATAGTTTGGCTGCTGCATTAAAATTAAGCACACATAGATGACAAGAGAAAATATGCGGTCAGATATTTCTAAAAAAATTTGGTCATCTGTATACCTTTTCGAAATCGATGAACTGTTTAAAAATACAATCGAAAGACCCAAAATTCTGTTTCCATTCAGCAACAAGACCTCTAGCTTCCCATTCATGAATAAGGCCCAACACATCAGGATTGCTGATAGTGAAGTAAGGGGCACCATGGTCAAATAACAGCTCCTTCCCATCTTCAGTAATTTCTCTATTAAATAGCCCAATGTAGTACCAAATAAGCAATACATAGACGTGCGACTTTCACCATTCAAACGCATTTTGGCTGTTACCTCCATAATATAATCCGTAATGTAAGCCTATCTACATACAATAACGATAAAAATAGAGAGAGAGAGAGAGAGAGAGAGAGAGTTACCTTCGCTGAGACATTCGTCCACCAGGGCCTCTAGCGGAGTCAAGGATGGTGACTGATACCCCATTCCTGGCCAGAGTCGACGCACATACAGCTCCCGAAACTGAATCCAACAGTGACAAAATATTTTCCGTCGATCAATTTATCTGATCTCTAATATGACACAATGATAAATCATATTTGCATACATACATACACATATATGATATAGAGGAAGTTTGAGAGAGAGAGAGAGAGAGAGATTGGGGACAGTTGCTCACTTCCGCTTCCGACGACGGCTACCTTAGTAGCAACGTTACTCATAATTTGTCCGTTCTCTCTCCTTCAGCCCCTTCCTTTTTTTGGATGGAACACTTGGCCTTTTCATTTACTAGCAACGGTACTCATTATTTGTCCCTTCTCTCTCTCTTTCTGGCGCTGAACGATATAGCTAACTCTGCGGTCCCAAATCAGCCACCGGTGACCATCACCAATGCCCGAATTTTTATTTTTATTTATATATATATATATATACATTCAAATTAGTGTTTTAGAATCTCTTACTATTACTAATTATCTTCTTTCACTCTTTTTTTTTTGTTTCATTTTTTTATTGTGGTTATTAGGTTGTTTTTTTTATTGTTTTTTTTTTTTTTGTTCTGACTTTGCTTGTTTAGTCTTTGATTATTCCCTTTTATTTCTTGATTCTGTTTTGGTTGTTGTTTTCGTCTTTGCCCTTCTTTTTTTTTTTTTTTTTGCAGTAGCTTTTTTTCGTGTATATATATATTCAAACTAATTGATGGGTACATAATGTGGTGAACTTAGTCATTAATGAAGTAAGTTTAGTTACGAATTGATGGGTACCTGGTGGACTAGACTTAATTATTAAAAGGGTATAAAAAGAATAGCAATGTTATATATCCTAAATTTGTATCTCAAATGTGCATCTCAAATCAATAAAAACTAATGGATCAGTGGGTCTCATCAACTTTTTTTATTGGAATCCACTGGTCCAATGATTTTCATTAATTTAAGATTATAACATGGGGTGAACTTAATAATTTGAATAAAATTTAGTTATTAATAGGGTGTGTATATCATAGGATGAAACTTAATAGTTTGATGGCGAAGAACCGAATGCTTTTGCTACTATGGTTCGTGCGCAGAGCATATGGACCGAGTTTAGCATGTTGACTGGCAAAAGCCAACCATTGGAAGCAGTAGTAGTCTCCACTTCAACTACCACCCCAGAGCTAACAAGAGGTGAGGCCGTTTTTTGTTGTGATGGAGCGTTCAATCCTAAGAGCAAAAGGGCAGCATGCAGCGTTGTTCTAAGGGACTAGGAAGGCCACCTCTTAGACGGCTCAGCAAAGAATATTCCAACTGTGTCAAGCCTATTCTCAGAGGCAACAGCAGTGCGTCGGGCGTGTTTGTTAGAAAGCTCCAGAGGAATGAGGAATGCAGCTATTGCGAGTGATAATTTGGATATCATCAAACTTAGTTCAACTGAGGATGCTCTCCCATGGGAGATCAACCCTTTTATTGATGATATAAGATCGTATGCTAGGTTACCTGAATTTTATTTTTTATACAAGCCAAGAGCTTATAACAAGACAGTTCACTAGGTTGCAACCGCAGTCATGAAACAACTCACATTCTTCGAGTTGGATGCACTGCTTCCCCCACCCGAGTTAAAGACTTCTCTTCTTATTGATTGTAATTTAAATTTTCCTACTTAAATGAAAAATATCATGTTTTACGTTAAAAAAAAATAGTTTGATAAAAAAATTAAATGAGAGTGAAAATAGATATTTGTGAGGGTGGGAATAACGTCACCCTTTTACCAAACGCAATCACTCAATCTCCTTATTGTATTTATTGATTAAATTAAATAAGATTACATTTTTGTCTATTCAAATGATTGCAAACAATATAACAGACGTGAATTTATATAAAGGTGTTCAGTCAAAAATCATCTATATTATAAGAGAATCAAATAAGATTGAATGTTTTTTTTTAAGAAATATTTGGTACAAAAGGCAAAAAAATAAAAGGAAAAAAATTTTTTTTTTAAGAAAGAAGATAAGACAGATAAAACAATGGGTGAATTATACTTTATATCCTCAAAAATTTAAGAACTTCTGTTTTATACTCTCAAATATTAATTTTTTTGAAACTACAAATATTATTTTTTTTCACATTTAAATGTGGCATCGTCATCAGATTTCATTGTTCAATTCTACCGAAGAGAAATAAAATGAGCAGCCAAAAATAATGGTAGGGTCACATTATAATATATTAAAAATATAATGTTGAAAAATTAATACACGGGTAAAAATCCGTCAATAGTTGAAATATCTTGAGGATGGCCCCTAGTCTTCGAGCATCATCTAATCTGTGAGCTGCAAAAACAAAAAGAGGTTAGAAGGACCCCCGGCGTTGAGCTTGGGGAGGCCCCTCCGATGCCTAAGTCAGTCTCGCGATCCATAACTGAATAGGCCAGTGTATATGCTCCAAAAGATAGTATATCAGTGTATGTGTGAAGTAAAGAGCTGAAGTGCTCATCCTTCAGGTCCCCCTTTTCTTTGGGTCTTCACCCTTATATATAGAGAAAGAATTAGAGTCACTTACCTCACTGTCCAGCCGTTCATGTTAGGAGATAGGCATGATTAGCCTACTAAAAATACTCATTACCTGCCACATATTTATTGTAGTTGGTCCTACTTGTGATATTTGTTAAGTCATTTATATTCCTCCTTTAAGAGTGGGGCTAATGGGACCTCTTGATAGAAATGTCCCGTCAATTAATATTTAGAATTACTAAATTTTCTAAGTTACAAAATGTGATTCCCCTAAAACAAATGAAAAAAACATGGTCAGAAGGAAAAGTAAGAAGAATATAATGATCTAGATGGTTAGTCTAGCAACGAAGGTTCAGTATGTAGAACGTTCAGCTGATGTGAAAACGTTTCAGTACTGTTAAAAAAAAAAAAAAAAAACCTGATGTGTGAACAAACAAATGGCTGCATGAGGAGAGAACATTGACTGGGAATCAAGTCTACGGCCACGCAAGCACAGCACCAAACTTGACGTCCGGGTTGCGGAGTACATATTGGGTTAAACAATTATTACACTGTCATGTTAGAATAGTGAGTGTATGGTTCACTAATTCTATTTATTATTTTAAAATTAGTAAGTGATATTGCATAATATTAAACACTCAATATTTATTCAAGGGGTATTATCCTTAATTATCAAACAGTTATTTGTAGATCGGATCTACGTCGGGTCGAAGTTAAAAGCATATCGGATACTTTAAAACATTGAGGAATAGGTCAATCAAATTGTCATTATCTGTATCTGTAAGTTGGGGTTCAAATTTATATATTAAAAAACATGACGTTGACAGCGCTCTCCTTCATTCCAAGGCTGAAGTCGGCCATGACGCCCCCACTCGTTGACCCAGACACACCGTGTCCACAAAACACACGATTTGAGAGAGAGAGAGAGAGAGAGAGAAAAGTCAAGACATTGTACGCATTCCTTCATGGACTACGGAAAGACTTGTCCAGACTTTAAAACTTCCACTCGCTCACTATTCCCTATTATCCAACCCCCAACGCATTCCACCAACCACCGCAACCTTCCGCCCTTCTCTCTCCGAAACTCTCCTCTGCTTCTTTTTTTTCTTGATCTTGTTTCTGAGGTACTTTCTTACAATTTTTTTTTAATTTCTGTTGTTTAATCTTTCGATTCGTTGCTTTTCATTGTTTGATCTGGATTATTCTCACCGCTTACGCCATAGATTTGATGTAGTATGCGTTTTTTGATTATTTTTCGTTTATTGATTATGTTTCTTTTCAAACTAATGTCTGTTTATTATTTCTCCATTTTGATTCTTTTAATCATACTTATTGGGTTAGATATTTTTTTTACTGTAGACAGTTTGTTGAGCCTGATCATCTCGTATATGCATACATTCTGTTCGAGCAAATTATTGTTAATCTTTTATGTTAATTGTCTAAATAGTTTCAATACTTCATGTTACTGAGAAATCGTTGTATGATCCAATGTATGCATTGTTCAAATTTCTTAGCTTCGTCTTCTGAATGGTTAGATCCTTGTGCTTATAGTTCGATCATTAAGCTGCACCTGGACTTCTTTTCAAGTGCGATTAATTTACTCACTGCCTGCTTAATCCGATTTCAACTGTGTAAAGTTGTATTTTCGTAATGATTCGTCCAAGAAAAACTACATATTATTTCCTCGATGCACATTGACGAACTCAGAATAAGCTTTTGTCACAAGAGACTTTCAGTCATTTAATGTTTTAAATATTGAGTTTTTTTTTGGTCAATAAATATTTGAGTTATTGACCCAATGAATTTTAGATGCACTTCAATATGGAAAGTTGTTAGAAAAGTGTGTAGTATGTTACTCAACTCAACATATTTGTGTCCGACCATTTTTGGGTGAATCTTATTTCGCCACTGTGCTCTGTATGTTACACAAGCTCACCCTTCAGAATTATCAGCAAAATTGTTCATTGATGGCAGTCAAGGTAATACCAAGCTGTTTCATTTTTCTGCTCTCCAAAATGGAGACGAGAAAGAGCCACAACACTAAAACATGGATATCTGAAATCGGAATTTATCTTCCATATCACATAAGCACATATTGGCTGTAGAACTCGTGCTTTCTGTTGTTCTGCTTTGGTTTTAATTTTCTAAATTTCTGGAATCAAATTCTACTGAAAGTTTGAAGCCACCTTTTCAAACCTTCTAATTTTTCCTTACATACGATGATGTATGATGTATCTGACATTGGTGTACAATTATTAAGTTTGGCAGGCTTCGAATTTGGTTCCATCTGAAGCATTCATCAAGGAGGGTTGTATAAAAGACCGGGCATTGGGGGTATCATACAGTTATGTCTTGTTTCTCTTTCTTACGCAGAAAACCACCTCCTGCATTTGATGAAGGTATCCACAGAAACTTTTATAGGTGGACATATAATGCTCCAAACTTTTGAAGCAGTTGGATGTTTGTCTTCATTTTTATCTGATAATTATTTTTTAAACAGAGCTGACATGTGCATCTCTCATAATTTTACCACAATCTTTTGCTTATTCTTATTTAAAATCTCCTGATCAAATTGAATTGTGAACAGAGCTTTCAGGCATTCATAAGGTTACTTTTTACTCCTACAAAGAGCTAAGAATTGCCACGGATGATTTTAGTCCGGCCAACAAAATTGGGGAGGGTGGTTTTGGTTCGGTCTACAAGGTAAATGATTATTGTTTCAACATCTATTTGCATAAATGTTTGACTTATCTGCATGCCATAAAATGGTAGTTATATGTCTTTTTTTCTGAAGATTGACACCTTGTCTTATTCTTTCTTATTGTGGATGAATAGGGAAGGCTTAAAAATGGGAAAAATGCCGCTATAAAGGTTCTTTCAGCTGAATCAAGACAAGGAGTACGGGAATTCTTGACAGAAATTCAAGTGATTTCAGATATAGAGCACGAAAACTTAGTCAAACTTTATGGCTGTTGTGTGGAAGAAAATCAAAGGATTCTCGTCTACAACTACCTTGAGAATAACAGCCTCGCACAAACCCTCCTTGGTAATTCATACTTCTGTTCTTGATTTTGGAATCCCTGTAATCTAAAAGGTCAATGGAGTTCGTGCTTGGCATATGAAGTAGTTTTTGTTGAAGAATGCTGCTTAAAGCTCAAACAGTACTTTTGTTGGGAATGCATGAGAATAAAAATTTGCAATCAAGCGAAAAAGAAATTCTTAATATTATTGAAAAAATATTTTTGTATTTTTAGAATCAAATGGTATCTTATGCTTCAACTTTCTGCTTTCAGGTGGAGGTCACAGTAGCATCCAGTTTAGTTGGCGAACAAGGGTCAGAGTTTGCATTGGAGTTGCACGTGGGCTTGCCTACCTGCATGAGGAAGTACGCCCACATATTGTTCATCGGGACATCAAAGCAAGCAATATTCTCCTCAACAAAGACTTGACACCCAGTATCTCAGATTTTGGACTTGCAAAACTCATCCCTGTCAACATGACTCATGTCAGTACACGTGTGGCAGGAACAATGTAAGTCCCACTGATCCTATCAGTTTTTTGTTTAGAATCTTTACATTATGCATCTGTGGCTTGTTAACCATTTCAGTAGATCAGTGCTAGGGATTGTGGCTTACATAAAAGCGTTGTGGATTTTGAATTAACCCATGTACGAACTCTTAGCCTATATCAATGATAGTCATTAAGAGATTAATCTGCCATCTGCTTTGACATTTCTTTATATGTGGGAAATATACCTTTGCACCGTGTGGAAACCTACCAAACTTCTGTGGCCACGTTTTGGATCAAAGTGTTATGGCACGCCGTTCATCAATCCATGAACCTGGAGATTTTTTACCCCCCCCCCCCCCAAAAAAAAAAGAACCTAGAGATTTCTACCTGATCAGTTGCTAGTAAGAACTTGGGAGATGACCACTCCCTTGCTCTAGGTTGTTTGCCACTTAAAAGACTAGATAGTATACTCTCACTTAACAAAAAATGTACATTCCTTCTGCGCATTGGTCACTCAGAAATACCTCTCTCAATGAAAAACATTATCCAAAACAAGGGAAAGGACCATTGATGGTAATTTTGTTATCACCATCACTGCAGAATCTATTGTCTAGGTGGAGTGGGAATAGTGGTGAATAAGCTTCCACAGGTACTCCTCCAGTCAACAATTGCCAATTTGTGTGTCCTGCCTTTGAGACCCGCTTTCCCTCCTCTCCTCTTGCTATTGATTTTCCCTTATCTGCTTTTTCCCTAAAATTAGTATTGTAACTCTTCTTTTTTACCCTAGTACTTTTGTTTCTTTTATTTTTCTTTTTTCATTTAAAAAATTTGCATCTTATATTTACACTTACAAATGCTGTTTCAGAGGTTATTTGGCTCCAGAGTATGCCATAAGAGGGCAGTTGACACGTAAAGCAGATATCTACAGTTTTGGTGTTCTTCTTATTGAAATAGTCAGTGGGAGATGCAACACAAACACGCGATTGCCTGTTGAGGAACAATATCTTCTTGAAAGGGTATGATGTTCTTGAGCCACTGCTAGTCAATTGTTTTGCATTCAATGGTTACTCCATGCATGAGTGGTATTATTGGATGATATTGATCAATGACTCCACAAGTCATAAACTCTCTTAGAAAGTTTCCCCCAAGTTAAGTTACACAGAATCACTGAGATTTAAATGCTGATGAGAAATTGAATACCCAAGTTTCTCTGGTTATGACATTAGTTGAAGACAGGAGGGAATGCAAGCCTAGAAAGAAGAAGGGAATGTATACCCAAGATCAGTGTTTTTCTGCTCTTAGTTTTAGACTGCACATATTCTGTTTGACTATTGAACTTTTAAGGAAAAATGTTGATATCAGAATGGGTGCTTCTCGGTTGTATTACTCATAAAAATGTAAAACCCTTTCAAGCACTAGAATCATAACTTTGTGGAATGTGTTCAACAGTTGGAATGTTTACTACAGTCATGTTCATTTCCATCGAGTAGCCAAGCAAACACTAATAAGTAGTAGAGTTGGTTTTCTGTCTCTGGATTAATTGTCGGAGAGTGTTTTTTTTTTCAATCGCTGATTATAATAGTGGACTGTTTTGTTGCAGACATGGAAACTTTACGAGAGAAGGGAGCTAGTGGGGCTGGTGGACACATCATTAAATGGGGATTTTGATGCTGAAGAGGCCTGCAGATTCCTAAAGATTGGTCTACTCTGCACCCAGGATACTCCAAAGCTTCGACCCTCCATGTCAAAGGTGGTGAAGATGCTAATTGGTCAGATTGACGTTGATGACAATCAGATAACAAAGCCGGGCTTAATCTCAGATTTCATGGACCTCAAGATTAGGACCACTCCTCAAACAAAGCCTGATGTCAACAAGGTCCCGTACAATATATCCTCAAGCTTAGATAATCGAGACAATTCAACTATGACATCAGGAACCTCCTCTCAAGCAACCATGACCTTTACTGTATCATATGATCGGAGCATTTGAACTCGCACTCCCACCAAGAGAAAGAGAGAGATTTGTTTTTCTGTTTAAGTTGTCTATTTTTTTTGTTTGGTTTGCTGGGGCTTGTTCGCTTGTAAATTGTATAGCCAAGGTTTTTTTTTTCTTATTCATGTTGAGAGGACAGTGCCAAAATTTTCGAGAAAGAGTTATACCATATTTATTCTTATTTTTATTTAAAATTATCAACTTAGACAAAATAATGGTACATGACCATTTTCCATTACTTTATAGAGCCGGGAGAATTTTGAGTTGGGTTTGCTCGAACATAGAACAATTATATGTAATTCTACTAGATAATGAATAGTGATAACACTGGGAGAAATGTTTTATATGTAATTCTACTAGATAGTGGATAGTAATAATATAGGGAGAAATGTATATTATTTTTGTTCCTAAAATTACTTTTTCATACAAACAAATATGAAAACGTCTGAGAAAATTGACAATCAAAACTCGGATCTGCAGAGTCTTAAGTCAGTAATAAGTCGAAGAACGCTGTTATTTTTTTTTTTTTACTTTTTTTGGTGGTCAGTGACACTGTTTATTGAAACTTTACACTATAAGTTAATATTAGGATAGTGACAGGTTAATGGGCGTAATGGCTCGTCCATGGCCGGGTCAAAGTACCCCCTGCACGCTACGCTTTATAAAGAGGATTGGATGCCTCGGCGTGATACCCAACTTAGGTTTGTTAATCGTATTGAGTGGGGTAAGTTGGTGTCAAATTTTAGTGGGTTTATATTAAAAAATATTTTATTTATATTTAATTTATTTATTAATTTGTATTTAATAAATTATATTATATCGGATTCGTGCTGTGTATGAATCGAATATAACTAATATATAAATGAATTGTGTTGTGTATTTTTTTTAATTAAGTTTATTATAAATAATTCATTTATTAATTGTGTTATATTAGGTTCACCCATTTACAATATAAATGATTAAAAAAATTAAAATCTTATAATTTTATATCGTGTTAATAAATATTATTATAATTTATCACCCCTAACCCATATTTCATTACATATATTTTTAATTTCTCTATATTTCATGCATTTAACTGAAACCACTTGTATTTTATCTACTGGGAAGAAACTGGATGGAGTGCCAGCTCGACAACCAACTAACCCAACCCATCTTTGATTAACACTAATTAATCAAAGTAATGGGGTCCCACTTATCATTACCACGCAACAAACCCCAAGTCCACAAGTAAATGCAATCTCTCTCTCTCTCTCTCTCTCTCTCTCTTGTGTAGAGCTCTTTTTTGAAACTTTTTGGCCTTATACTAGAAATTTTCACGAGCTTTGGCTGAAAAAGCTAGGGTTTCGTCACAGGAAAGGTCAATTGCTCAAGATTAGCTCAAGGTTCTCTGTCGGAAATCCATTAAAGATCCTCTCTCCTCTCTTTTCTTTCTCATTTCCTCCTTTCTTTTGGAGCTTCGAAGACCGAAGATGTGTCGGTTCTTCTACTATCTCACAACCTCTCAGCTCTGATCAAAATTATGGAACATACACAAATATGTGTGTGTCTAATTTGATGTTTCGAGGGTTGGTATTTGAGATTGAACTTTTGAAGGGACCAGAGATATAGATAAAGAAGGAAAAATTGTCATTATTGTCGTCAAAAAGCGGAATTGTTTAATTTATGGAGTTTGCTTTTTCGGAGACGTACATGTGAAGCAATTTAGTGTTTTTCATCATCTCCCAACTGTTCAGTTCATCAAATGCGAGCTTTTACTGAGTGGACATGGAAGTTTCTGGGTTGTCACGTTCTTGTTCTGGCAATTGTTTACTCATAACCTGTAAATTGGTCTTTTGGGATTCTACTGTTTGAGTTGAAGTTAGTCTCATAGTAACAATTTTTTTTGCACCAGAACTCTACAATGCGTACTTTCGATTCTTTAACATCACACCTCTGGAGATATAATCGTATTCAGAGTCGAATGGATGGGTATAGCTAGCAGGGGTTTAACTGTTGTAGGCTTATATAATTGCAGTTAGAGTTAGTTGTTTGAGAGTAGTAACTATTGACGTTTTTCGGTCATGGGGGATATTGGGTTGTTTAAGCAAGGGTGGAAATGGTTGCAATCTGAAAAGCATTCTTACTCGGTTGTGCGAACTGCGGTGAGCAGTTTCATGGACAAAATTGGGATCTTTATAGAGCGTCACTGGCCAACGGTGTCCTGTGGGTGTGCGAGATTAGGAAGGGTTCTGCTTTTCTTGTTGATTCATTGGAGGGATAGTATTATTCGGGGCGCTCAGTCATTTGTTGGGCTAGGTTCAGCAGCACTGCTTTTTATAATGTGGAGCTTCTTTCTTAGTATGACATCAATGTCTTGCCTAGTTTACGTACTTATTAGTATGGTATGATCATTACTTATTATGACTTTCTAGTCCTTTCCTGCATAGTTACCCCGACAAATGCTATTACATCAAACCGTTGCATCTGTTTTTTTTTTCAGGGAGCTGCTGGCGCTGCAGTTCAGTACTTGGGTTACACTCCTGGATTTTTTATTGTGGGGCTGTTTGCCATTTTAATTTTATGGATGTATGCTAACTTTTGGATAACTGGTACATTGTTCATCGTTGGAGGTATGTCCTGGCTCTTCATATGCGCTATAATACTTAACTTAGAATTTCTTGCAATCAATCTTTCAGTTTTGGGGCAAATCATATCAGTAAAAATTAAAAAAACCCTTGTAGATAATGTCTATAAGTTGCATCAACAGTTTATATAATGCCTTGATTCCAGAATTTATTACTTATCTCACTCCTTGAATCACTAGAATTGACACCAGAAATTGCTTATCTTAATTGGTTTAGTTTTCTTTTATTTTCTTTACTTGTAATCATATTTTTATAATCTGAGCCATATCCCAGATCATAATCTCTGGATGTTTTGACCAGCCTTACAGACCTGTCCACAACTGAAAGATAATTTTTATGTTTCGAGTCGAGTTTTGGTATTTTATTGACATGTCTGGTGCATAACTTTGTTGAATTTAGGAAGAGATTTAACTACTCCATGTGGATGTTAGGCATGTGACTTTATCCAAGTTTCAGGCACGCTATCGACCTATGCCAAATGTTTTCTGCTTCATTTTTTTTTAAATGTGAAAATTTATTTGCAAGGTTCATGTTGAGTATGAGGCACTGTAAATTTTGGAGGTTCAATTTTAAGGTCCATAGAAACAAATCCCGGAGCAATCAGTTTTCTTGCACCACCAATTGGATGAAGTGGAAACTGTTTTTGTTGGCTTTTATTATGAAAGTGTGACTGTGAGGGTCTGAGGCTCTGGAAAATCAAATCCAGCCTTAATTTTTTCCTCTGTGCACTATCGAGATTCCCAGTGGGTTGTAGCTTAAGTTTGGAGGAGGCCTATTCTAGGTTTGAGGAACTCAGGAACGACTTCCAGTGTGTTTAACTTTTTGCCGGGAGTGTTACGGAGCATGTACTTGTGTCATGGTCCTTACTCTGTTCTGTCACCTGCTGAAACTATTTGACTCTGAAGTCTTTTTGACAATGCAGGCTATCTGTTTTCCTTGAATCATGCTCGGTTTGTGGTATTGGTGGCAACCCTATATGCTGTCTACTGTGTGAAAGTTCGAGTTGGATGGCTTGGAGTTCTTCTCTCGATAAACCTAGCATTCCTCTCAAATGACTTATTAAACTACTTGCTCCAGCGGTGTGACAGTTTGAGTGAAAACGCACATGTTGAAGAGCACAAAGAATCAGAGTCATTGACAGAAGATGACTTCTCCAGAGAGAGTGAATATTATGTTCCTACTAATGAAGCTGAAAAGTTGCACTCTTGCAAATCATCCTGCAAAATAACTACTAATTCGTCTTGTGTCAGCAAGCCAAAAGAATCAGCTGTCTATCAGGTGGTAAGAGAAGATGCAAATTCAATGAATGAGATGAAGCGGATTTTAAACAGTATAGATCATTATCAGGCGCTGGGATTTCCTCGCCATAATAACCTTGATGCTTCGTTGGTGAAGAAAGAATATCGGAAAAAGGTATGCTAGTTTGTATACTGAGACTTAATTACTTATTATTTTCTACCACTTTGATGGGCCTTTATGATTTATTATCTGATCTTGAGTGGACCGCATTTGGTCATTCTTGATATACTCTACAACTGTTGCCTTTTAAGTTCTCATCTTTTGGTACATACTTCGATCTTAGCATCTGAAATTGAAGCCTGCTCTGGCTTGCTTATAAGATAAAAAAGCCAAACTTAATGTTTGTTTTAAAGCTCCTTATTTTTCTATCTGAGCTTGTGCAACTTCGAACTGTGCTCATCACTAGGGAAGACTCTTTCTACCCAACTGTAGTGGATTGGATGACATGACCAAATGTTACTAAATATCAGCTAATTTGTCCTTTGTCAGCAGGTAATAATTAATTGGATGTTCCTTTCACAAATGATGTTTGCAAAACCTGCAAGGATAGACCAAAACTTGTCGTGTCTTCTTCACTTCTTCCAGTTTATAGGGTAATAAATTGGCATGCTGTGTATTCATGGAAGAAAGTAGCATCCTCTATGCTGCGATAATGATAAATTATGAAGTCTTGGAATTTAGGCTTTCAACCCATTCCCCAAAAGGAAAGAAAAAAGAGATGCAACTTCTCATGTTGCATTCAGTATCTAGTTGTCTTCTTTGTATGAGTAAAATCATGATATCCACCATTTGTTTTGCTAACTTACTTATAATTGTTGCCCTTTTTTGGTGTAGGCCATGCTTGTGCACCCTGATAAAAATATGGGAAATCCACTGGCAAGTGAATCATTCAAAAAACTTCAATGTGCATATGAGGTAAGTATCTATCCCTTGAAATTGGTTATGCATGCTACTTTTTGGGGGAAATCACTTTTTCTATTTCACATTAGTGACGATAAATTATGTCCTTGTGCTCCTCTCTGAAACTTACAGTGGCTTAATGTATAGGTTCTTTCTGATTTTACAAAGAAGAGGGACTATGATGAGCAATTGAGAAAGGAAGAACATAAGCGCGTCTCGCAAAAGTCACATGCTACTTCACAGCAGGTATTATAATGTGTGTGTTTTGCTTCTAGTTTTTACTGCTGGTCTTACCACCAGATGTACTTAAATTTTGAACTGAAGTTTATATTTTCCAACGAGAACTTAAAGCACTCAGATTTTCTTGAGCTGAGCAAAAGGAAAGCAATAATGAGGCAGTCTTTAAACAGATGTCCTCCTTATTCAGATTTCTTGAAATGAAGCAATCTTGTTTTCGAGCTTGCAATATTTTTCTTAAATGTAGAACAAGACTTTGTAACACATTATCCTACCTTATATTTGTTGGTATGCACTTCTTAACATATTATCATTCTTCACGCTTTCTGCTTATCTTATTGTTTGGGATAAGTTGATGATGAACCACAGTACTTTCAGGTTGATATGCATTAACTAGAGTGCAGATGTGGGTGGCCATTGTCATGGCAGCTCACCTTTAATTTCATAAACATGCCTTGATGACATGAACTTTGTGTAAACATATGTATTCAAGGCTTAACGTACTGGAGTGGATTAATATATTTGAAGAATGTTCTATATCTTTTACTTGGTGATAAGACAAATGAAACAATCGGTTGGTTATCTCTCTATGATTTGCAGGATAGCCCTGATTATTGTTCAGAAGAGTCGAGACGTATACAGTGCACGAAATGTGGCAATTCGCACATTTGGGTTTGCACCAATAGGACTAAGATGAAGGCAAGATGGTGTCAGGTGGGTCTTTCATGAATTTCTTCATTAAGTGCACTATCATATCTGCACTTTCTTGTATATTGACAAGACTTATTGTCAACACAGGATTGTTGTCAATATCATCAAGCCAAGGATGGTGATGGATGGGTTGAATACAGGGGGTCACTGGTATTTGATCAACCCCAAAAGGTATTTTTCTTCCAAGCGGTCCTATTCTCATGGTTTTGAACTTAGGACGAGTAGATAACTTTATGCTAATTTCCCAGTTGGTTTATCACTGATGTATATACCTTGTTTAATTAATTCTTGGTCTACTGTGTAGTGGCGTAAGAGTTGTTTGTCGGTAATATTTTGCACATAGGAACTGCAGTCTGATAATTTCTTGTATACCTAAACTCAGCTTTCCTAGGATTTGACAGTTTGTTCAGCCATAGTGTTTTCCATGAAAGTAGGCTTGGAAATTGATCCCACACTCTCTCTTTTAACCTGTACTTATTAAAGACACTGCCATGAAGGTTTCAAGAATTATTTTTCCCAGCATTTGCATCCCATACATTCCTCTGTTCATTTTGCCCTATGTTATGAGTTCTGGCACAAATGTATTAAAACAATGCATTCCATGACTTACGATCTTATTCCAAACTCCCACGTATGTTTTGCTGCTTCTCTAATGTTTAAACGATCACATCCTACTCTGCGTGTCTGTCACATCCATTCTGCTTGTTTTTTGGTTTTCATGGATAATGCATCCGGAAAACATTTTCTTTGTTGCATAGTCCTGGTTTATGAGGAAGAGCTAACCCAAAAGAGAAAGAGCAACAAAAGAGGTGAAATAGGGAAAAGCAGTCAGTTTTTGATCCGCCAGCGAGTAAGCCGGGTCACCTTTAGAGGGAATACGAGAGGCAATTCAGTAGGACAACACAAAGCAGTGCAGTAGGGAATAGGGCAATAGCTACAAGAAGAAAGAGGTCAAAAAGAGTACACCTGAAGCAAGAGCTAACTAAGCGAAGAGGAGCACGTCAATAAAGAAGAGCTAACTCTCTAACTTAAGAGTTGCAGATTATTTTTACTCTGTATATTTTTCCTCTGCCTCTAATTTTACCAATGTGTTGCAACAATTATATGCTCTTTTTTTTGGGTCCATTTCCATTGCCATTTGGTCCACAGGCTCCTTCTGGCCCAACTCTGGTTTAGTGAAATATCTGTTTTGTTGAAACAGCAGCTTTATTACTAACACTGTATATCTTTTCTTTCACTGTGCTGCTGTAAATACACATTACTCTTTTTGCTGAGACGTCTGTTTGCCATTTAGGTGGAAATACCACGAGCTTTTGTTTGTGCGGAGAGCAAGATCTTTGATGTGTCAGAATGGGCCATATGTCAGGTTAGTAGTTTAATGCGTATATATTTACATTCTTCATGGTGGAAGCATGTGCTAGTTTTGATTTCTATTTGAAAACACCATGTATTTTCCCAGAAAGGAAAACACCATATATTTTCAGTTGTGCCAAGAGTAGGGGGTAACGGCAAAAAGGTAAAGGGGAAAAAATCAAAAAAGAAGCCGCCAGGAAATAAATGGTATTCTTTTTAGCGATCGAAGTTAGGAGAGGGAGGTTGTAAAGGTGAAAACAATGTTGCTTTATGTTAATGGTGATTATGAGTCTCTTTCCTATGTGGTTTAATCACACATAGGGGTTGGATACTTGGACTCCCCTTCTTTAATAATTCTCTTTCATATGCATTGGAACAACTCCGCAAGATTGGATGGTAGCTGACCATATGGGCTCATGTACTTGCACTGTGAACGTAGGACTCAGGAGCCCTAGATGAACTATTTAATAGGAAATTTGAACTTAGCTAGGTTTATATGGTTACTCTTACATAATTTGGGACAGTTGACTCTGGTTGAATTCATGTGCTAAAACCCAATGTAGATTCTAAATATGCTAAACCATAGATGCTTTTAGGAGTTCAACAACAAGATCTGGGCTCTTTCTGTTCAGAGACTTGGGCAATGATTGTACTATTTATTATTGGAGGTGCTGAGGAATGAGGGGTTGTTCTGGTAATTCAAAGCTGGAAAAAAAATAAATTCCTTCCTCCATTTTATGTTACAAAGCCTAAAAGCTGTTTTATACAGGGAATGGCTTGTAGGCCCAATACCCATCGGCCCAGCTTTCACGTAAACATGGTTGGAGTGGAGAAAACTCAGAGATCCAACTCAAGCAGGTACCCATGGGATTTGGATGCTGAAATGATGGACGAAGAGGAAGAGTTTGAGCAATGGCTTCAGCAAGCTCTAGCCTCTGGCCTCTTTTGTGAGACCTCCAAGCGCAGAAAGACTTGGAGTCCCTTCAAGTTGCATCAGAAGAAAGGAAAGAAACAATGGCGAAGATCACCTTAAACGACGTGATCAAGTGGGGTAGCAATTGCCACCATCACACTTACAACACCAGAACCACAAGCACATGGAAAGGATAAACAAGAAAAGACGGATCATAATTTGGCAGTTCTCAATGTCATGTCCAGTGGCGCCTGATCTCATCAAAGGAGGTGAGATGACATTGGTTATGGTGGTTTGGCATGTTTTCCTCGATACTCGTGTGTAAATAAGTTTTAGAATTCTCTTGTAGCATTTCATCTATTGTAAAATTGGGCGGGGGAAACAAAACTGAGTGAACGGTGCCCATGACATCGATGATACGATTACCATTTTGGCTTGTATGATGCAGTTGTAACAGGAGAGAATAAAAGGTAATGTAATTCTCCACGGGTAGGGATGTTAATCGAGCTGCATTCGAATCTAATCGAGCGACTATCTACACATAAACGAGTTGATTCGTTTAATTATTTACACATAAACGAGTAAAAAAAAATGTTCAAATTTGACTCGTTTAATAGCTTATTCACGGGTGACTTCGGCAATGCTGGATTACTATTACAAGTCCTAATCTATTCACGTTTGGACACCGAGTTGTGGTCAAATAATCACTTATGAATTTCTTGTTGCTCTATTAGAGTTTGATGTATCTTTTGAAATGAAAATAAAAAGTAACTGACGTTTTCCTGGTAATGTTATAATCACCTCTCAGTATTCTCATGCACCTCTAACAAGTTACAAGGCTTAATGAATAAGCAAATTACCCCATGAAAATCCTTAGGAATGGAATTAGGGCCTTGTGCTAGTCTTTGCCAGCCCGATGCACTTGTAAAGTAGACAAAGCGGACGGCTTGGGTCTATAGTAGGAGATAGATGGACAGCTTCGACAAAGCGGGCTGAGTCCCCCCAACCAAGCCCTTTATAGAATGTTTCCTCTTAATTTCACCATTTAGAAAAGAATGGAATAATAGGCTGTAAATGGGTGCCTTCAACATTAGGTCAAATTCAATCAATTAAAACCATGATAAACAGATAACTCTCACTTTCTTCAATCTTGTCATTCATTGTTGAGCCAAAATAGTCATGATTTCATACAACACTTCCCTGTCGAAGTATATTGACACAAAACAGGTATGGTGCCTCATTTTTCTCTTTTCCTCTAAACACTGACTAATAGTTGACAGTATACAGACTATGATAACTTATTGTGCCCTAAAACCAGTTACAAATCTCTGGATACCTGCAAAATCTGATATAATCTTTGCATCACGGAAGCAGCCTTCAGTTTCAGTTTCCATGTAATCCACAAGAAACTTGCACTGATTTTCACCATTTGTCTGCAGTAAGAAGATAAAGAAAGTGAGAATTTGGATCAAATGACTGGTGGAAACAATGCCTTAGAGCAAACGTTCCCACTGGATTTTTTCAGTTGTAAAATATACCCCCTGTTCTGCCAAATCTTCATTATCCAAACTACAATCAACTGTCACTAATATTATTTAGGATCTGAAAAGTTATAATGCTGTTTCTTTCCAGTAATTCAATAAGATTATTTGCTCTAATCTTTCTTCAGAAACTTTGATAGATACTACTAACAGATAGATAAAAGGATTCACTCACAAATACATGAAAACACAACACAATTTCAAAACAATTCTTCATAAAATAGAACTAAACTTACCCTGAAAGAAAACAAACGTGAGATAACAAAACTCTACTGTTTCACATTTGGCAAGGTTTTTATAGACAGATTTGTTCCACAACACACAACTACGACTTAATCCATTTTATTAAAAAAATATGGGCTTCATAGAACATACAAATAAGGTTCTGTCGAATAAGCAAAGATTGGAAAACATTAAATACCATTCAGAGTGGGATATGCCAAACAGCCCTGCATGTCACAGCCCTTGAATTTCAACTTTTAAAAAAGAAATCCTCCATTTAAAATGTCACTTCGGTTAGGAGGGACATAAAATATTCCTTTACATGAAAGCTACATAAGGAATTCAACCAAAATGCTCCCCGATATGTAGATGCGGGCTTTACTGCTACTCTAGAGATGGATGCCAGTGACAAGGCAGAAGAATTAGGATTCTTAAAATACACCAGAATGCATGATGGAATCATAACATTTGCCTTGTAAGTGGGGGTATCTAATATCATTCAAAAAGCTGATAATCAGCAGAAGAACAAGCAGTTTTAAAGTTAATGGATTTGGTGGGATAGACTCTATAAATTTCCTTAAAACTAAAAAACTGGAGATTAGTACCTCAAAAGCAAAAAATCCACCAGGTTTCAACATTGAAACAGCCCCATTGCAGAGATGAAGAAGGCTATCTACACCATTTGAGCCGCCATCTAACGCAAGTCTTGGTTCATACTTAGCAACTTCAGCTTGTAGCCCACTGATATGTTCACTTGGAATATATGGTGGATTACTTACAAGTCCCATGAGTTCCCCTTTGACATCCTTCAAAGGTTCAAACCAAGATCCTCGCTTTATCTTAATTTTATCCTGATATGCACATCAGATGAGAACCTTAAATAAACAAGGCATTCTACAGCACATCAAAGACTACTTAAAATTTGAAAAGCGTTTTCCTTCATTTTCTTTTATTTTTTGCAGTTCCACTTCTCTATGGTTCAAATCAAAAAAATATAAGGCAGAAAGAAATCCGGAATTCACGAATGTATATACTTTTGTCAGCTCATACCAAATCACTCATTACGTAGCCAAATGAGTGTGGGATATAGGGGAGTTTAATGCCACATTATCTCCTCTTCCCCAGGTTTAAGGCGTTTAGAATGCTGCATCTCTTCATAAACCTTTCTTCTTTTTTTTCTTACCTTTGAAAGTTTGAATATTCCCATTTTTTTTGACAATTCTGTTTTTTTTTTTTTTGCACGTATAGCACATCTTCCACTAGATCTAAATTAGTTCTCTATCCCTTCCCATCACCCCTTTTGACCATGATTTTTCCATAACACTATCTCGTGCATTCAAAACTAACTTGACAGAGATTTTTTGAAACTCAAATCACCGTCTCAATCAAAAGGTTCACAATATGGAAAAATAATAGTGTGTATATTGGTTCCAACACTGAGCATTGCCCTAAAAAGTGATGGCAAAAAATTAACCATAGCCAAATCCTGACTAATTCCTAAAACACCAGCAAAATTTAATCAATTTCGCAGAAAATCCAATTTTTTCCTGCCCATGAAGAGTTTACAATCATCATGCAACTTACCTAATAAAAACATTGGCTTAATCACTAACCTGCAAATTATACCTTTGCACATTAAAAGACGCGACTGCAACCGCCACCGGGCTCAAATCAGTCGCAATGACCCTCCCTGAACTCCCCAAAATCCTGCCAATCCCGATGGCAAGAGCACCACTTCCAGTCCCCAAATCAGCCCACAACCCTTCCCTCAACCTTTCATTGTCCTTAATCACATCACCTACCAAGTCAACAATCAATTCAGTCTCAGGTCTTGGTATTAGAACCCCTTCTTGGACACTCAACACCAAGTCCCTCCAATGCTCACACCCGACTATATACTGAAACGGCCTCCTCTCTTCAATTCTTTGCTTCCACAACTCGTAAAGATCCTCCAAATCAGCCCTTAATGTCACCACCATGTTCTCTTTGTCATTATAAGTAATCCCAATTGTTTTGGGGTTTTCAAGGGCGTCCTCAATGAGCCAATTGAATTCCCTTTGCAATAAGGTGGCGTCCGGGCCGTTGTCTGAGTCCAAGAATGAAGACCCAACTGAGGAGGCTAGGGTTTTGGCCCAATCTTGCCATTTTTTCAGGTCTGATAGAGTTGCTGAGAAAGTGGGTGGTCTGAGAAAGAGTGGTGTTTGAGGTTTTGCCGAAGCGGGTGGACATGAAACCGATGAACACGAGATGGGTCGAACCAGGTTGGAGTTGAAGATGACTGGTACAAGTACGGAGGAGAGAGAAGCACGTGTGAAGCTTAGCTTCATCTGTTCCTAGAAGACTCAGTCCCAGACATACAGAGGCGCGCTAGAGCTCAAGTCCTTGCCTATGGAGGTAGTGGAGCACCGTAACGGCGGCGTTCCCTCTCTGTCTGGGTATGAATGTTAACACGTGTCCTTCTCTTATTGATTATTCCATCTCTTTCTTTTCGTTTTTTAGTTTTTGACTAATGACACTTGCGTCCCCATAAAAATCTTTAAATTTTGATTCATCCTAAGCTATAAATATCCTCATTTTTAACCCTTTAGTTTTTCAACAGTACAACAATATGATATTGGTTTTGTTTGTATAGATATTTTAATGTTACTTTGTTCCTTGGAAAAACTTCATATAAAGTAGTCCAGAAAGCAACAAACAATCAGTTGAGATTCTCTTCTTTCTTTAATTTATGGAAGTTCTGGCCTCCTTTCTTGTCGGCAAGAGAAGGGGAGAAATGCTAAGAGATGGTGCAATTGAAATATCCGTCAATGTCAAATATTCGTTATAGATAATCAATATTCTTCGCTTCATTTGCGATAATCGATGTTATAAAGCTTAAACAATTTAGAATCTTGCATATAACAAAGTTTCATTTTTCATGCCTCTCCCCCCCCCCTCCCACCTTCTCAACTCATTATTTTATCCTTTCTAAATGGAAATTATGAGATTATATGTAGAAAATAAAATTTTGACATCAAAACAAGCACAACATTAAGATGATGCAAAATGTAATTTGTATATTTAGAACACTTGGGGGGTGAAGTTGTTAATAAAGGGCGACTAGTCCTTATCTACTTAATAAAAAAAAAACAAGTCCTTTTCTTTTTCTTGTTGACAATGGAATTTAACTTCACCTATCATCACCATCACAATAAAATTTACATTTTAGTGCTTACTTATTATTAGTTCCATCATTATATCTTATTAACTAAAAAATCACGGTCCGCAGAATGATGTGATGTGCCATGGATGGTACTTGTTTATTCCTAGTGGCAAGATTTTTTTTGGCAACAATTTGTTGGGTGGCCTCTTATCAAATTTGATCATTGGCAGGCAACACCCTTTATGAAATTGGTTCTTAGATAGGGAAAAATAATTGGAGATGTGGATCCTTGGGTTAGTTTTTACCGACTTGTGGCTTGCAAGGCTTTCTTGTCATCAAACCTGTCATGGTATATGTATAGAATAGAATAATTATTTGGGCTGGAGAATGTTCCATCTGCTCTGTTGTTGATGGTGAATGTCCTCCTAATGGGACATAATTGATTATGAATCTGATAGGTGTCTCCTTCCACATGTAAATCACGCAATAGAAAATTTCGTACTTGTCAATTATTCAGTAATTAAATACGTCTTGAATTTGATTTTTCTAATGTCATAAAGATTCAAGTTTAATTAATACATATTCTCATAGCTAAATATATACATTTGAGATTTGTGTTGTATGCGTAAATCTAAAGAAAACGTGATTGAAATGATTCTACGTTAAGAGAAAGAAAAAAAAAACTCAATTCAACCAAAGGGTGTGTTTTTATATGATTTGTCTTTCAGGTCATGGAGCATGCTTGCTTGCTTTTGTCATTGACAACCCATTATCTTTGCTTGGTTGTAATTAGAAAATAAAGGGTTGTTTTGATTGGCTGGCTTGGGGGATACAGAATGTAAGGGTAGGACTAACATTGGATTCTCTTTTGTCCTCTAAGATGCTCCAATCAAGAGGCACACAATCCATAACTTATTTGGCTAAGTGTGGGTGGTATTTTTGGAGGATGCTTTTTACCAGTTTTGTCTTGTTTTATATTTGAATTTGCTGACCCATTCTTCTTGGCCTTTAGTTGATTGAATACTTTTGCTTTCTTGTTCAATGAGCGCATTGTCTTTCTTTTTCTTTTTTAAGGTGTTGAATTTCATCCATCTCTAATTTTACCATAGTGAGTAAATAAAATAATAAATAAATATTTAAGAGTTAAATTAGGCCATTCTACATAGTTATGAGAAGTTATGAGACCAATTGCGTCATCATCTTTATGAGTGGTTAAGTTTATAATCTTACAAATAAGAGGTTTTAAGTTCAATATTTTTGTATTCCTTAAGAATTAGTCACTTTTGTTCCTCACGAGGCATATCTTTAAATTAACTATGCAATCATGAGTTGATTACATCAATATAAGTCAGAACTCGCAAGTTCAATCTTGAAGTTTGTACAGTTGATGTTATTGAATACTAATTGAAGAATTTTAACCTTGTAATACAAGGTTCAATCTCAGAATCTAGGAACTAATTTAAATTTTATGTTCTATTCAAAGTTAATTTCTTTATGATAGGAACTAGTTTTTGACGTTTTCTTTTATTTTTATTTTTTTAAAAAAGAAGAAAAGTAGAAGACATTCGAACTAGGGTAAAATGTTAGGACAACAACTATATTTGACTAACAAACTATCTTGAATTGACCACTAACGTAAACTAATATGATTCTTGACTACTAGTAGTACTATACACTTTTCATTACTTTTTCCCCAACAGAAAAAAAAAAGTTGCGATTTAGACTTGGTCAAATTTATTGATTAAATTTATCTTTTTTGAAGTGGAAATGAAATCTATCGAATATAAACAATTATGGCTAAACCATTGATAATAATGATTTTTTTTTAAAAAAAATAATAAATAAATTTAAAAAATAAAAAAAGTTGGAACTTGGAACAATATTGCTATTTAGGTCAAATTTATCGCTCATTATTACATTGATGAGTAATGTTATATGAACTTAATTTGAAGACTTCATTCAATACAATTATTAAATTTATTGTAATTTTTTTTTCTTAATAGTCAGAAGGTGTTTGCGTTAACTTACGTACACCTTAACTAATCCCTTCTCCGATTTGATAAAAAATAAACTATTCAAGTCGGAATTAAAATATTCATAACTCTAAGTAGTTATCAATATTCAAATTTAGAATGTTTTGTTACATTGAATTAGGTTCACAAAATCTTTAAATAATGTCTAAATAATATTTTT
The DNA here is from genome assembly GCA_023539305.1 of Ilex asprella. Classification (NCBI taxonomy): domain Eukaryota; kingdom Viridiplantae; phylum Streptophyta; class Magnoliopsida; order Aquifoliales; family Aquifoliaceae; genus Ilex; species Ilex asprella. The sequence goes on from CM042197.1 coordinate 737,968, forward strand.
CTAGGATAACTTTACGGTCCCACCAAAAAATGTGGGTGCCACACACAAAAAAAATGTTAATTGTAAATATTTATATGAACTAATTAATTAATTTATAATTATTAATTTTAAACAAAATAAAATAAAAAATACAAGTAATTTTTATGATACCTTGAGACTATGTACGGTAAAAGTGATTTTTGTCAACTTGCGCCTGTTCTCACCCTTTGACATTTGGATTTGACTGTGTCCGTGGATTCACGCGCCGCCCCAATTCATTTTCGACCACAAACTTTACAAAATTCTTTACAAACCCCACCCACCATTACTCCACTCCTCCTCCTCATCCATCCTACTTGCCCACCGCAACTAGAAATAAATAATCATTCATCAAAACTGTGGTGATATCTATACTCAACAACCCACCTACTGATACTCACGCCTCATCTGATTCTTCCCGCAATCTCATCTGTAATTCCGCATTTTCCCTTTTCTTTTTTGCTCTTATTTTTCAAATCTTCTAGGCTTTTTGGGGGAACTGTAGTTGTTGTGATGATGCTTTCTTTGATGTTTCTCTCCTCTTTTCTAAGCTCTTAGCGTCGTTTGTTCAGCTGTCACTGGGTTATATTCGATCTGATTGTTAGTATTGGCTCGGAGGAGGAGCAGGCAGAGCATTGAATCGAACTAAATCAAATGGGTATTTGTTATTCATCGATTTGCTGCCAGAGTAATTCTAATGCTAATACCTATAATACGGGAGAGGAAGATAGCTGGTGGAAGAAGAACAAGAATGATAATAGTGGGAAAATAAACCTCAAGAGTGGTAGCTCCGGTGATATTGTGTCGTTTATCGGCAAGTTTGGTGGTGGGCGAGCGGTGGTAGATGAGCGTGCGTTACTTCAGATACCTGGAAGGCTGTTTGCAAATGGGGCGAGCGGTAGCATAGCCAGTTTATATACGCAACAGGGAAAGAAAGGTGCCAATCAGGATGCTATGATCGTCTGGGAGGTTCGTCACATAGCTTTCTCTATTATCCCTTTATCAAATTCACTTCTCTGCGTTGGGTATTTCCAACTACTTTAGTCCATCAGAGCTGTCTTTTTTATGCGAATTTCCGGCTGTATATGGGTGTTTTTTCCGCTTCAGCCTGATTGAATTGGAGTTTTAGCTCAATATGGCTCTGCAATGACTTTGTTGTTTTTTGGCTTAGGGTTTATGAGATGAAATTTTAATTCAAGCTTAATGTGGTTCAGAAATCACCTTTTTCATTTTGCTTTTTATTTGGGCACTAAATACTTTATAAGATAACGCATTGATTTGATTGTATTTTGCTTAGTTTCCTTTTTTACATGTCTCTGTTTATCTTAAATGTTTTCTATCTTTTTTATTTACCTTGTGTTTATAGACCTCCAGTCATGTTGTCAATAAATATTATGTAAAACCAAAGTATGTCCCCCAAACTTCCATTTGAGTAACCTATTAAACACGACCACTTTGGAGTTTGGATTCTCATCAATGATGTGGTTTTTGTTCCTGCTTTTTTTTTTTTGAACTCGAGTTCCTGCTTTTTTTTTTTGAACTCGAGTTCCTGCTCATTGGATCAGATAAATATGATTTGCTGGGAATATTTCTGTGACAGAATTTCAGTTCGAGAAGCGATACGGTGCTTTGTGGAGTATTTGATGGTCATGGACCATATGGACATATGGTTGCACGGAAAGTGCGGGACTCTCTTCCTCTTCTGCTGAGCACCCGGTGGGAAGCTACTTCCAATAGTGACCAAAATTGTGCTCCTGAATACGGAAATTCTACCGGCAGCGCACATTTTGAGGAATTCTTGGACAATGATGGGTGTGAGTCATTGGAAGGTGAGGCAAATGAAAAATTCCCTGAGATGTATTTGCCTCTCAAACAATCAATGTTAAAGGCTTTCAAGTTGATGGATAAAGAACTAAAGTTGCATCCCACGATTGACTGTTTCTGCAGTGGAACAACTGCTGTTACTCTTATAAAGCAGGTAACTTCATCCCTTATTCTCCTACCAATTTCTATGTGTGCTTATGCTGTTGTATTTTTACATCAGTCTCAGAAAGAGGGGATAGATTGCTAGATCTGGTTTGCATTGCCGAAAAGAACCGAAAACATGGAGAAATATTACTGATAGTCTTGAACAAATGAATTGAACGCTTTTTGTTCTATAACTCACAATGCTGGAAGCAACCACAGGAATTTGATGAAACTAGGTAATATGTGCTTTCATAAAGGCCAACTTGAAGGGAAGTTGCTAGAATTATCCCGATCATAGGGGATATAATCTTCCATCATCTTTAACATCTGTGTTCGATAAAATATTCGATTGATGGACTTTCTAAATAATGTTTCTGACCAAGAGAATAGTGTCTATGTTAAAATAGTTTGTCATCTAAGATCAAAGCAGAGTTTTGCTTCTTAAGACATGGTACGAAAGATTTACAGACGTAACTATGTATACGTTGGAGCCGAAGGAATTTCCAGAATTTTCTTTGGTCATTCCATGTTTGTGTGTTAGGTTGAGGTGTCTTTGTTAATGTAGTAGTTATTAGAAGTGGCAAAGAAAATATAAATGGCACCTCAGCTTACCTTGACAAGCATTTCGCATGATGTATCCTTCCGAAATACATTGTTTCTAGTGTGTAAATGCACTTCTATTGTTGCCAAGTAAGCATACCTAGATGTTATGGACCATAGATTACTTCTCTGTTTGGCACCGCCGGCAATTTTATGGAATGTAGTTGCTTAGCTTACAAAGAAGCAGTTCTTAATGTTACAGTTGTAAAAAAGCATATTGGAACCTTAGATACTGGGTTTTCTGTATGTGAATTAAAGCTGACTGTTAGTCAAACCAAATAAGTACCTCCAGATATATCACCTTTGTGAGGTGAGAAGTAATCCCAGGAGTCCATTTGGCACACCAGACAACAATTGCATTTTCAAGATCTAGTGCTAAACAGAGCCATGGTTTCATAAAGTGTGTCAGGATGGATGATCTCTTCAGGAACTCAAGATTGTGAATTATGCAAAAGTTCAAGAAGAAAGAACAACTCATATAGGAGTGGCAACTCAGGGCCTGACGTGTCATATGGATTCTAAATAGATCAACACAGTCAACTCATTACTCAAACCATTCATATTAGTTTTTATTTTTTTGGTTGTTCTCTTATCACAACACAAACAGCTTAGACTCATATTTGACTCCTTTTAAGGTTGTATTTGTAAGCAAAAGTTCGAGTAAAGTGCTCGTCTAACTCTTCAATTTTCTAGCAAAGTACCCAATTGTTAAAACCTATTCTCTTTGTATGTTTTGTTGAATATGATGTTTTCATGTTCGGAAGGATTTAGTCTTGCTGTATTTGTTGTTTAACTGGGTCATAGGACCTGTTAAACATGGGGTCCCATGGTACTGTTGGGATTGAGGATGTTTGTCAGCAGCCTATATGGATGCACGCATTGGAAACCTTTCTTTCCAGTCCAGTCGGTGGGTTAAGTTGAGATGTTTTTAATTTTTATTTTAATGCTTTCCATATATGACGCAAGCCACAAATGAAAAATGGTCGGGACATGTTGCACATTATAAAGTTGAAGACTATATTTTCCACACTGATTGCTGATTATGTATCCCCAGATTGATTTTGAACTTATAATCTGAAATGTTTCTTCAGGGTCGGGATCTTATAATTGGAAATGTTGGTGACTCGAGAGCAGTGTTGGCAACAAGAGATAAAGACAACTCTTTGATGGCTGTACAATTGACCGTTGACTTGAAACCTAATCTTCCGAGTACATCTCTCTCTCTCTCCCCCTCCCAACCCAAAAAAAATCCACTTGTAAATAGGAAAAATTGAATAGTAAAAAGAAAGAAAGTCTAACATCTAGGGAAAAAATGTTAAAACGAATACTTTTTACTCACAAATAAGTTTCACCCTCTCCTTTTCTGTTTAGGGGAAGCTGCTAGGATCCAGCAATGCAAGGGAAGGGTATTTGCATTGCAAGATGAGCCAGAGGTCGCACGCGTATGGTTGCCCAACAGCGATTCACCTGGATTGGCAATGGCTAGAGCTTTTGGGGACTTCTGTCTGAAAGATTTTGGTTTGATTTCTGTCCCAGATGTTTATTACCGCCGCATTACAGAGAAGGATGAGTTCATTGTTCTTGCCTCTGATGGGGTATAGTTCTCTGAACCCAAGCTATTGGTATAATTGCTAGAAATTTCTACTTTTGATTAGACACTTTTTTACTTGATCATTTTGTGGGGATTATCTGTGGTTAAGATTTTCTTTCCCTTTTTTTTCACTTTTGAAATTCTTTGTTTCCTCTTGCACTCCTATTCAGTTTGCATGGTGCAATGGGCTTAGATTTAGATTGAGGTGATAAAATCTGTTTTATTTGGTGGATTAACATGGACTAAACCCGGCTGTCAGTCTTAACTCGAAGTTGATATTAATTTCATGCAAAATGGGTATATTTTGAAATTTTGGACTTTTGGGTACAGGTTTGGGATGTCCTCTCCAACAAGGAAGCTGTGGATATTGTGGCCTCAGCCCCTGGCCACACAACAGCAGCCAGAGCTCTTGTTGACTGTGCTACTAGAGCATGGAGGCTCAAATACCCCACATCGAAGATTGATGACTGTGCTGTCGTATGTCTGTTCTTAGAGCATGTAGTTGCTGTTGATGGGGAACAGACACTGAGTGACTTGACAAAGGGTCATGAGGAGGAGCTAAAGAGGGTCTCTATAGCAGAAGGGGATGCTAGGAGTTTAGATACTACCTCAATTTCTGCTTCTCATGTTTCAGGTCTTGAGCATTCAGGTATGCATAGAGGCTCAGGTGAGATTGTGCCAGTTATGGAATCAATAGAGGAAAAGCTTCCAGAGAGGAGCCTGGGCCAGTCTAAGAGGAGCCTAGCTGAGTGCCTTTCGACTGCTGAGGATGAGGAGTGGTCAGCACTTGAGGGTGTTTCCAGGGTCAACAGTTTGCTAAGTCTTCCAAGGTTCTTATCTATTGACAAAAGATCGGCCAGTTGGAGAAAGTGGTTATAAACATCTCGGGGTTGCCTGATCTTTATTTATGCACAGCCAAATAGAACTGTACCTTATTCAATAACATGACCAAAATTATATATATGTCGAAGGTTTGTTTAAAAACATCTAGGGCCAGTGAGTGAGAGAGAGTCTATAAGGTTTCAAGTTGCCAGTTGCGTACTGTGAAGTGCCTGGATTTCCAAAAGTCTCAAGATGCAAACTGGGTTCCGCACAATGCCTACAGATTTCCTGCATCAGAATGGCTAGTCCGTGGATTGAATTTGTTGTATGTAGTGCTGAAAGAGGCTGCTGCTGTGCATATTTTGTTGGCAACACTGTTTCGAGGATAGTCCTAGATTTATATATATATATTTTTTGGTGTTCTCCATTCTCCTTTTCCTTTCCCCCTTTTTTCTGTATATTTTTCTGGTCTAGTAAGAAAGAGGTTTGATTTTTGGTTTTCATCTTAGGCTTATAATTCTAGCTTTAAATCTCCTTTGAATGGATAGGATAATTGTTAAGAATTCAATAGGCCAGACGTGGTTTTTTCAACCGTCGGATCGAAAACACTCCAAACTTTATTTTGCACCAAACAAAGTCAACTCTAAACATGTTCGTCGTGTAATATAGATACCCTGAGACTTAAGCAATTGTTGTTGCTGCTAAAAGTGGTCCAGAAGAATCTTTAGAAGCCCTTGTTCCATATTCCTTTTGGACAAGTCAGTGACTAAGGACTTAAGGCTGAGATATGAAAAAAAATAATCTTTTAGTATCTTATTTACAAAGATAGGTGAAAAGTTATTGTTTTGTTTTATTTTTATTATTTTTCATAGTTAATAATTTTTAAATAACTGAAATTTTATATGGAAAAATTAGATTTGAGTGTTATGAGGTTAAAAGTGGATGGCTAAATGACTAAATATAACCTAAAAGGGGGCCAGGCCAAGAAGACGAAAAGATTCTCCGTATGGGAAGGAGAAAAAGGGTGGACTTTTGAGGCATGTCAAATCGTAAAAACAACCATGTGGAGAAGAAAAGAAAGTGTAAGTCCAAGAAGGATTGCAGCTTTTTAATACTTGCACTCAAAACCGTAAATGGAGGACAGGACATTGCCCCTTGCCCTTTGCCCCTTTCCCCATTGCCAATTGCACAGAGAAGGAGTAGTGCTGGAATCAAAAGGTAGAGTGCCAATAGCAATTGCTTTCCGTATGGTCTCGGTCTGATTATGGGACCAAATTCAACTCTTGTAACTGCATCATCTCTACCATCAACCTAACAAGGAGCCCTCGAGGCGTCATGTCTAGACTCCTTTTTTTTGTTTAATGGTGAGGGATGTTCGAACTAGAAAATGTACAGTTCATCTATCTTAAGATTAAAATATTCATAAGGGATAAAATTCTCATGACTTAACTTTAAAATGTTTCCATAATTCGAACTTTTTTTTTTAATCAAAGGATAATTACAACACTGCTATTTAAAAACAACATAGTCATAGCGTTTTATAACTCACACACACACCTCTTAAAGTTATCCGACGTGGGATAACCCCAACCCATCAACCACCTAGGCCATAAATCATAATTCGAACTCAGAACGATTAGGTTTAGAGTTTATTCTTATTATCATTTGAACTATTTATTGGAGTTATCATCTCTAGACTTTGTCTAAAGCTTCTTACCAAATGAGCTAGTTTCTTCTTCTTCTCTTAAGAGTATGTGAAGGACACGAAGAAGTTTCACTCATGTTACAAGGAAGAGGAATTAAAAATTGAAGTCTTTAGTCTTTCCGCCTGTACTTCAAGGAGATCAATCGAGCCATGTGTAAGTCGTTCAAGTGGTCTCTAAAGCATGGCCAACCGACAGATCAACTATCAGCTCACTCACAGGCGCCACCACGATTCCTCCTCTAATCCTTCTATCTACTCCTTGAGCCTCCTTGACTAAACCTGGAACTAACGGGCAGCATGGGCAAGGTTCTGCATTTTTTTTTTTTTTGTCTTTCCTGGATTCAGAAAAATTAGGAAGGGAGGAAAAAAAGAGGCTGAAAAGGTATGAAATATCCTTTGTCTTGTGCAAGCTAGCAAAGGATCTATAAAACTTGACTCCTCACCTTACAAACTTCCACATTTGGACATAGGGTGGTGCAGAAGTTCTCTCTTTCAGCTTTGCAACATTCTCATTGTTTTCTTGTGGTTTGTTTGCATCAGAAACAGATATGCCTCTTTGAAATGTGAGAATTTTGATCCATTTCTATCACATTGATGCTCTTCTTGCTAATGTAGCTACCTAAATATTTTTTTTGGATATTGTACCAAATTCGTAACTTTTTTTATTAAATGAAATTTTTTCATGTAAAATTACAATAAATAAGGTTGTTAGGATTGATCAAGACATTTTATAATATAACATAAATAACTTAAACCAAAATCTTTGACTATGACTAATAAATATTTTTGGGTTCACATAAATCCCAATTCGTATTATTGGATCTAGAGATCCCACGGTCCAATAAAAGAAAATCAATCCACGTCTCTTATAGAACCCCTAATCTAATGGATCGCAATTCAAATCTTATAGAATCGTGGGATACAATCTGAATTGCGAGTTTATCGATCTAAGTTGTTGAGCTTGTTGGGTAGGCATATTTATTATGGACCTCACTCAATTCATATTTATTGTTTTAATATAGTAAAAATCAATTCAAATGTGATTATCTCGTAAAATTGTTAATATATTGAAAATTTTCGACGATTGAAAAAAATTACATAAAACTTTTTTCCTTCGTTCATCTCTTTTTTAACAATGTATACGTTTAATCTTGTCTCTCGACCAACGATTATAGCCAAATAATCTTCCATCGTCTTTCTCCTATGTATGTGTACTTGTTAAATAAAGGTTGTGTCTGTCTGTGTACCTTATTCGTGAGAGCTCCTTGTCCTTCTATGTGTGAATGTAGTCGGTGGAGAATTCGTGGGTGGTAAACATGGTAAGTTGTCCTTAATTTCATGGAATTGACCCCTTGATCTTTACCCATGTTCAATTCTCATGTGTTAACTGACTTGAAAGATTACCCATGGACAATTGATACATCTCACGGCTCTACCTATAATAATAAAATAGGACGTACGTTGTGCTTGTGCTGGTCAAACTTTTCACTTAAAAAATCATAACAACAGTCCAGATCATATAGATTCAACGGTTTATATTACGATTTAATATTTTAATCACAGTAAATCATTGAAATTTTAACGATTTATTCATAATGACTTAAATTTTAATCTTTTAACCATAAAAACTCAATCCAAATTTTAACATTTTAATTATAGTACCTCAACCCATAGATTAACAAAAAGTGTATTTTACACAGAGAGACTCTAGTAGTATATACATATAGAAAGGCCCCAAATAGGGGCTAGATCTCTTGTATGTTGGATTTGGATTGGTTCTACTAGCTAGTCCTGTTGGGATTCTTGTGTTGTGTGTCTAGGCTGAGCTACTTAGATGTAAGTACTCAAGGAAGGTTTAATGTGTGTGAGCTGATTAAGAGAGTTCTTGGCCTGGTGATTCAATCACTATAGTTTCTTACTGTCAGCGGTGAGTACAGACATGTTGATTCAAACAAGCAATCCCCTCAGCTTACTCTCCCACTATATGCCTGCTTTCTTTTCTTATTGTTGGATTGCACTAGGTACCCATTTTACCAGAAAATCAAGATCCTACCTTGGATCGATGGGAAGGCTAAAGGATCGGAATTTTAGGAGTAAATTAGTAAGATCCTATAAATTTAAAAATTAGATGAAAAATATATGTAATAATACATAAATCTTAAAACACAAGAATTAAACAAGTCTAGTAAGTATATATACAAATAGAAATATTATGACAAATATGGAACTTAAAAATACGATTAAATATGAGAAACTACAATCTAAGCATTGAATATAGCGGAAATCAAAGGTTGGATATTAATTTTGTAGGATTTTGCGAATTAAAATAGAAGAATTGAAATATTTTGATCTTAATTTTCGGAGAAAAAGATTAATATAGATAAGAAACTGAAAATTAGAGAAAATATTGACTAAACAAATTTGACTGTTAGAATGAACAATTTTGAAACATATAAGTCAATGCTTAGTTTTACTGCTTTCATTCTATTGGTCAAAAAAATTAGATATCTAATTAATTTCCTCATAAAAACTAGGTTTACCGTGCTTCGCCCCACCCCACCTACCCACAACAAAATGTTAGAGATAGTATAATTTAAGTATATTAACAGAATGCTATGTGTAAGAATTTCACTGTCATCCTAATTATTAAAAGATTTTCAAGTGTTAGGCGAAAAATCTAACTTACATTTGAGAGGAAGTGTTGAAATATAAATATTTAAGTTACATTATCTTCAATGTTTAACTTTTATAATAGATGTTTGTTGAACACCAAATCCTCAAGGTATCAACACTGTGCAGGTAATTGCTTTGCTTTCATAGCCGGGGGGGTAAAGCAGATAAAGTTTTTTTTCACAGGCAGTGAGGTTTGGTTGGCAGATCCTACCCCACGTGGGTAAGGCAGCCATTCTCCAATATATATATCTTTAGATAGATAACTGAGAGTGAAATGAAAAGCCACAAAGGCGAATCAGACAAAGATATAAACAAGGAAAAATTGGGATGTGTCAGTGTTATGGGAGGGTCCTGGGGGCGTATGTGTGTGGCATGTAGCTTTCGACACATTTAAGGCTTTGCGTGTGTGTTGCAATTGTTGGCTGGAAAACTGCATCAACCCCTTTGCCCTCCACAGTTCACACACTACATGCTTCACATAGGCATTTAAGACAATGAGTTGACATCAAGAATTTTTAGAGATGCTTGAAAGTTAAAACAACGTTCAATCTATATAGGGATGCCAAATCTTACCCTAAGTTATACTCTCTATCATAAGATGACTTTTGTTGATGTATATGATATGTAGGTGATAACACGCATCCAGAGTTACATCGTAATAGAATGCAAATGATAGTTCGTTATAAAAAGGGTCAAATAACAGTAGAAGAGTTTGTTTGGAAACTGTCACTAGAGAGGTGTAGGTGCTTCTCCAACACCCTTCTTTTTAATAAAAAAAATGATGCAATAGGAGGATTTCCATGGGGTCATGCATCTTTAATAACATTGTTGTCTAACCACTCTCAACTGCGAAGTTGTAGCACGATCTGGTGCATTAGTGGTGGTATGATCACACCCTTTAATAGTACCCTAAACAACATCTTGTCTGTTGCACATGTGGTAGTCCATATCCCCTTACCAATAAATCTAAAAATATGTCATACGTCTTATGGGTGTGCTCGGAAAAACAATCTTGTAGTGTAATCAATCCAAAATATAATGTTGATTACCCTAATTTTGTTATTAATTAGGTTGCATAAGATCTAAGAAGGGACATACATGGGCATGGCATATTATATTCAAACAGCATTCAAGTTCTTGAAGCATATCTTTTGGGTATGGACCTAACCTGTGCCCTTCCCTTTAAGAAGTATAGGAATCATTTGCTACAAAGAAAAACATATGTAAACTGTTTCCCTTGAGGTTCCTGACTCCTGAGATTCCATGGTCCTCTTTAAAATATGAAGCCAGCATCTCTTTCCTAGCTATATGCCTCTTCATGAAAGCCTTTTTACTCGAGCATATTCTATTTTTCCCACCTTTTCAGACGTTATAAATTCTTAATTAGTTCATCTGATAAGGAAAAATAGATAGTTGAGTTTTTAACCCCCCCCCTCCCCCAAAGCACACACACAAAAACAGCTATAAGCAATGAAACATTAAGGCAGCTGCTATATACGACTAACTCGAGAAAAAAGTTAAATTCGTAAATACGATGTTCACTTACAAATCAGATATTTTGCCAAGGATTTAGGCTCATTTTGATTATAAACCTAATTCCATTAACTCAGCCAAGTCATGTGAATATGATAGTGATTGTCTCCCCATGGAAATCTGATTTATAACAATTTTGTAACATGTCTAAGAAATTTTGGTTTTAACATGTAGGTTACATATACTATGACACTCGTATCACAATTCTAAGTATCTGAAATTGAATATGATTTTCTCATCAACTTCTTTTTCTTTTATTTTTTAGATGAAAAAGAAGAAAATGAATAGAAAAAAAAAAAGGAACATCTCAAGAGGTAGTGTAGTCTATATAGCTGGTCAAGGCTGGTTATTTTTCTCTCTCCATTAATGAGAATTTAATTATTAAAAGACTGAAGATCCTCAACACGGGGGATGAACTTTTTCATACATTAAACAAGTATGGTTTGTTTAGATAAGAAACAGTAAAGTTTATTATACATGCCGATATAAATAAAAATTTCCTGACTTTCTCTAGTGGGAATCTTCTCGTGTATTGGTGACCTAAATCAAGGATTTTGTATTGATTATTTTGGTTTGTGGTGACAAAGTTAATAATAAACAAAAAAAAAAAGACCCTATGACTTCATTTCATGTCTCGTTGTTTGTTTGCAAACTATTATAGCAGAATTTGATAAATAAAAAAAAACTATTATAGCAGAAGAACCTTTGAAATGTCTTGGCTTGTCAACGGGAATACCACGACAAGAAGAGGATGAGAATGTGATACAAATCTGGAAGAGAAAATAATGGCATCTTTGACAATTTTTTCTTAATAAAAATTACAACACTCCTTGAAAAACAGTAGTAAGAAGTATATATGTCCTATTTTTCGTGGAAAAGAAAAAAAAAAAAACCTTCAATCCTTTTTCAATGAAAGAATATATTATGTCGGCAGCTCTCTTAAATCTTAAACTCTGATGCTGATGGTGAGAGAGATTGTGATTAACACTGATTCTTGCTTAAATCCTTATTTGGTGTTGACAATATATTTCAGAAACATCAATTTATACTAAGATTTGATTGTGGTCACTTGAGATGGCGCAAAACCCTATGCTCTCTTTCTCTCTCTCTCTCTCTCTCTACCGATTTATACAGATTTTCTTTAAATAGGTGGTTATTTTTGTGGGAAAAGGGGGAATACTTTTGCTATTACAGACTTCTACTGGTATAAGTGTGTTCTTCTTCCTATTCCTTTCAGATAATGTTCTGTCATAGATACGACTACTTACCACCACATCATCATCATATCATGTGTCGACATTCATTCAAAAAAGAAAATAGCAAAAACATCAAGACCCCCCCCCCCCCCCCTCTTGCCCTTGTTCCTACTTCCTAGCTTTTCATTTTGAGATGCTAACCCACAAGTCCCTTCTCCTCCTCCATTGATACCTTACCCATCTCTTTCTCTCTCTCTCTCTCTCTCACTGTATGTGAACACATATAACCCTATGCTTCTAGGGTTTATCCAGAAATAGTTTGGTTTTGGTTAGATATGTTGGGCTCATTTGGTTCATCTTCCCATGAGGAAGAAGAAGACCCATCACCACCAGATGTGCGGCAGCACTTCCATCATCACCAGATTCAACAACGGAGCTTCACATCTCCGGCAACCCATATTCGCCCATTACTCATAAGCTGTGCTGAGCTAATCTCACAGTCTGATCTCTCCGCCGCTCACCGCCTCATCACCGTTTTGTCTGCTAACTCTTCCCCTTACGGCGATTCCACTGAACGATTAGTCCACCAATTTACCAAAGCCCTATCCCTTCGCCTCAATCGCACCGCCGTAACCAGTGCTAGTGTACTAAGTACCAATGCATCAAGTTGTAGTACTAGCATCACCACCTTCGAATCAGATGAAGCTCTTGTTCATTCAGCGTACCTATCACTGAACCAAATAACCCCATTCATTAGATTCAGTCAGCTCACGGCTAATCAAGCGATCTTGGAAGCCATTGAAGGTCAACAAGCGATCCACATCCTCGATTTCGATATCATGCACGGCGTGCAATGGCCTCCGTTAATGCAGGCCATCGCCGAGCGTTTCCCGTTACCGACGCTCCGAATCACCGGCACTGGCCATGATTTAGACATCCTCCGGCGAACTGGTGACCGACTTGCAAAATTTGCCCACTCATTAGGCCTCAGATTCCAATTCCACCCTCTTCTCCTCCTCAACAACGATGACCCTACCTCGGTAGCCTCAGCGGTTCTTCTTCTTCCTGATGAAACCCTAGCTGTGAACTGTGTTCTCTATCTTCACAGACTCCTCAAGGACCGTGATCGGCTTCGCCTTTTTCTTCACAGAATTAAGGGTATGAATCCCAAAGTGGTGGCAGTGGCTGAAAGAGAAGCGAACCATAACCACCCATTTTTCTTGCAGAGATTTGTGGAAGCCTTGGACCACTACACTGCCGTGTTTGATTCTCTGGAGGCGACTCTGCCGCCGAATAGCCGTGAGAGGTTGGCCGTTGAGCAGGTATGGTTTGGGAGAGAGATCATCGACATTTTGGCGGCGGAAGGAGATCACCGGAGAGAGCGGCATGAGAGGTTCCGATCATGGGAAGTAATGTTGAGGAGCTCAGGCTTAGTTAATGTTCCTTTAAGCCCTTTTGCCCTCTCTCAGGCCAAACTTCTCTTGAGGCTTCATTACCCTTCTGAGGGTTACCAACTTCACATTCTCAATGATTCTTTCTTCTTGGGTTGGCAGAATCAACCTCTTTTCTCAGTTTCTTCTTGGCACTAAGACTAAATGTGCTGAAAATTCTTAAGACTTCCTTCTTAAAACCCTAACCCTAGTTTCTCTTAGGCTGCATGGACATTGGGAATCAGCACGTTGCATGTAAAAACTTGGAGGGAATTAAACAGCACCTGAACAAGCCTCCTGAAAACCTCTTGGCTTCCATTGACCTCCACCCAGGTTCTTCTTGGGTAACTCAAACTGAATGTTTTTATCTTTACACTACTAGTGGTGGGAGATAATATATATATATATAGATATATTCAAATTTCTATGTATCATTCTTATTGTTTGTTTTTTAATTGGAGATGCTTAACCAAATCCTCTTTCAAAAGCCTTTCGAGGGCAACAAACAAAACAATATTGTGTGGCGCATATAATCAGTTAATATATTCCATTTGAAGTGTTAACCACCATCTTCTTTAACAGGCGTACGTGTTTGTCATTTTGTATTGGTGGGTTGGTTTATCTTCTTTTCTGTAATGCTAATCATGCTTCTTCACTTTCTTTCAAGTACAATATAGAATTGATGATTACTGTAAAATAAATTAGTTCTTTCTTGTAGTGTTAATTTATATATTCTGTATAAAAAGTGATTAGCAAAAAGTGCAAAGTCCTATGTGCAAAGGTGCCATTCTTGTTCCCTGAAATTCCTTGGTCTCCTTAGTTGTTGTGTATTTTACCATAAGAGAGATACATGAGGGTTCTTGTTTTTTGCACTAAGTACCCGTATATACTTGTTGGCTGTCTTTGATATTCACCGTTTACTGCCCTAATTTCTGCCTTTTGTCCCCCCCCAACAAAACCATGAAAGTTCTCAATTAGAGCTTCTTTGCTGCCCACCTTGCCTCTCATCTAGGACCATTTCTTTTCCCACAAACACAAGGGATCTCTCTCGTGTCTTGTGGTGTTCCAAGGACCAATCCTCTCTCCTCTTTGTCTCTTGTTCTTGTTCATGGCTTCTCAACTCTCACCCTTCACCACCCAACTTCTATTCTTCCATGTAAATATGTCATACTCCAATCTTGGTAGCTAAACCTATATCCAACTAGACAAGTATAAAATCAGATGATGTGATTTGAGATAAAATAAAAGTCCTCCTTAAACAATGGAGAGAGAAATTTATAATTTTTTTGATGTGTGAGTAATAAACGCAAAAAAAATGTGATTGGTCTCAAAATATTATAATCAAGTATAAAAATTATAATTTTTAAAAATGAAGTTATAACTCACAAAACAGAAATTACAAATTATTTAAATAATTCATAATCGATCATTTTCAATTAATTATAATTTTTTCTTTAAAAGTAATAGTTTTTTCTTTAAAACCCTTTTTTTTTTTGTGAAAACATGAAATCACCCTAAATAAACCCTACTAGCGATGAAAGCCTTGTTTTTCAGTGGAATGATGCAATAGTTGAGAGAAAGAGAGAGAGAGAGAGGTTGCAGGTTCTGGTCTGCTAGCTGACAATGATAAGATGGTCACTAAGCTAAGTACTCGACGCCCACGCAAGCCACTGCGCATTACAAAGCTAAAAGTTTGCTTGTGATGTGCCTTGCGAGCTGTGACAAGTATACATGGCTGATGGCTGTTGGTGCACGCATGGCATGAAAATCAACCCATCCATCAATCCGACCATACGATTCAGACCCATCATTTTGCCCTGCCTTTCTTTTTTTGGAGGAAACTGAGTTCTATTTGTCACTAATGTTAATTAGAGAATCTCAAATTAAGTCCTTATTACATTTGCTCTAATCTCACTCGTCATGTGTAGTATGCTTCACATACTTGCTCATGGAAGCAGTTAATTTTTCTGCAATGATCCCCTTTAGAGAATCTAAACTCCATGAGTTGACAAAAATTGAACTGATACTCAACATTGGAGCTTATTGTCTTTTTCTTTGACCTAGAGGAACTTCTGCGGAATAGAATCTAAGGCAATTTCCTGTGTGATAATATTTAAATGGATAGATGACAAATTTCATGGAATCAAACGTTTTGGTTACTACTCTAATCAGATAACGACGGTTAAGCAAAGCAAGTTGACGCTAATTGGCTGCACTAAGAATATCCTTCTAAATAAAACCTCGTATTTTTTTTCTGTTGAGTGGGCATCCCCAACGCCTTTTCATCAACTCCACTCCTTCTCTCAGAATTATTGGTGTATACTTTATGTACAACTGAGAGTTTTTTTTTTTTATAAGATGTTGAAGTTTATGTCAATTATTTCCTCGAACTTTCAGGTAATCACTATAACTCAAATTAGTTTAAAGATATATTCTTTAAAAAACAAGGGTAGCTACTCTTAGAGAATATAAAAAGTATCGAACCTTAGACATCGCACATATGCAAGTTTGTCATATATTTAAGAGAGATAACATGTGACAAGCCCAAGTTCTCATGCGTAATCGTGAAGATAACTAGGATGAAAGATTTAAAGATTACTCACTTGAAATCTCAAGTTTGAATTTCACTTAAACATTTTGGGCTTAAACAGTTATTCGATTTATAGGTGATTATATATAATATATATATAAAGAGAGAGAGAGAGTTGACGTTGTAATCATACTTTGAAATGATTACACGTAGTTAAGACATTTCTGGACTGTAAATATTAAACATTAGAGTTGAGACATTAATGCATACGAATCTATGAGCCAGATTCCCCATGTTAGGGTTTCTGCATCAGCTATTCAGCTTGTTCTTCGTGTTCTGGTAAGCCCTCACATCTCAGTTGCTTAAATAGTTTACATCTCATGAGTGTGGTGGGTTCAGTGCAGGAATGGACATAGCAGAGAGAGTCGCAAAAGTGGTTTTGCTTGAAAATTCTAGTCATGATTGGCTGTCATTTAATGAGAATATATGCATAAAGTGGAGAATTTTGATTAATGCTACATCAACTGAGTGACAAGTGGGTAGTCAATTCAGTCTGGAAGAATTTTTTTCATATTAAACTAGAAACCCACAAATTCTAGTATAGATTGGAGCTATGTGAAAAGGCAGAGTAAGTCCACACATAGAGACTAATCAATGAGCAACTTGGCCGAAAAGAGTATCAAAACTTATCTTTTTGTTGCATAGTCTTTTTTTTGCCACAGGCATGGTGATGATTGTGTACACAACACATACAAAAACATAGATACATGAAATCAATCATTCAATGAATGTGAAAATGATAGATCCAAAAGAGAAAGAAGCAGGAGCAAAGACATTTATGTTGTAAAGGAAATACTATCGTACTCCATTTTTACTTTTCCATACCACATGGAAAAGTATCTCCCAAAAAATAACAAGTTCCATGCAAAAAGTGATCAATTCTAACCAAAAAGGTGATAAGTAAACTCAAAAAATAGTAAATAAACACAAAAAATGAGTGCATCCTAAACGTTAGTAAGATGCACGAAAATGGTGGTATGGGTACCCAAAAAAAGGGTAAACGGTATGGTACCAATTTTTTTTTAAGAACCATAGCCAACCCCTGTTGTGAGAGGAGAACTAAGAAAATATTGTATCAAAAGTTAAAATATGCTTAGTTCAAGTTATAATTTTATAGGGGTATAAACTATAACAATAAATGACACGATCAATCACAATATTTGATGATCAATCCTAAATTAACGCAATCAATTATAACTTTATTTTTAAAAATAATAACTTTCAATACGATATGAATTTGTTTCCGATACCATAGTTTTATCATTTATGATAAGCAAAAAAGTCTTTATCCCTGATCATATTATATTCTTTAGAAGTCCTGCAATCACTGATGCCAAAGCCAACCGAAGACAACATACCCTCAACCTCAAGAACCACCCATCCATTGAAGGCTATATTAGTAGGCTACTAGGCTTTGCCTTACCCTCAAAAGTCTCTTCTGAGAGATATGCGCAATCAATGTGTTGTTCATTCAAATAGTACTTACTGTTCAGAATGGTGATGGGGGGGTTGTGCGTGGGGTTTCAATGATCATCATCCAACCCTCTAGATTAAATATTATTATCTTTTTCTTGAGTTTGTTTTCTTCACTGATAATCGGTTCACTTGTGTAAAGGTTAACTGAGATCAAATAAAAAAATTATTACAACTGTTCTAATATAATGTGAATAGGTTTATAAGAAATCTGATAATAAACTTAGAGGTCTAATATTCATGTATAATCATAGTTTATTCATATAAAGATAGTTGAGAATTATTGAATCAATTGTCAAAGTGTAAAAGAATAATATATCGATGTAGCGGAACCTCCTTCGGTTCCTGACTCCCAAACAGCGGCATCAAAGTTATACAAACCCACCAAAATCCGAACTAAGAGTAAAGGGAAGTGGAAACCCAAGCATGACCTCCCAAATCCTATGAGCAAACCATAGGAAGCGTAATATTTATATTAAGTTGTGCGACTGTGGCATGGCAAAGCACAAGGCAGTTGGACTGTATGACTCCCTTTCTTTTTTTATGCGAATGTAGAGAAAATATTGAATATATCGGTGACAACGTATCATCAATATCATGTTATGGCATCAATCAATAACAAAATAACAAGTGAACTTAATGAGAGAAAGAGATTATCATGGCACTTGCAAGATCATGATATAGTTAATTTGATGCATTAAAATGGGTAAGAGTGCATATTGCATAGAATACGTAACCCGTCATATAATGTTATGTTATGAACTCTTCAAAAGCACAGAAATCAGAATGGAGCTGATTCTCTGCACACAAACACACACGCACTCGCAGAGAGAGAGAGACGGTGACGAGGATGAGATGGAGTCTGGAGAAGAATGGTTTGGAAGATTGCGTCTGTATTCTGCGTTGCATACTAAATATATTAAGGAGGTACGTACAGAGGAGAACATAGGTAGGGGCATATAGGTTGTGGAATAGGGACATGTCCAAAGGTTCGGTGGACTGCCCCCGTGCCCTAGAAGTAAATGAAGAAACTGGCAAAGCCTGTCTCCCTCTATTTATTTTCCTTCACATTGTTTGATCGTACAATTTCGGTCTCATCACAACATTATCCTACCCAAATGATTTAGAGAGAGAGACAGGGTTGTGCATGTCTGCGTGTCACTATGTCATGTTTTCCGTATGTATATTTGAGACCAAAAAAATTCATATAAATTATTGCATGTACAGTGATATAATTTAATATACAATAACTTTAATCATGAGGTATTGCTAATTGATATATATTTGAGACATAACGACGTGTTAAGTGATAAAATAAAAGTTTAACTCGTAATAATGATAAAAATATCTATAAATGTGATAAATTAATCGCAAAAGTGATAATTTTTTATACAAAAAAAAAGTTATAAAAATAATTACCAACAACCGTGATAAAAATACCCACAAAAATGTAAAATAACTCATAAAAAATATAAAAAACACCAATTAAAATAACAAAAATTAAAGATACGACATCGATTTTTTTTTAGTACCACAGTGAAGTCCCATATTTATTTATGTACTTAAAACATCCCTTTTATTTATGAGCGCATTTACGGTACCAAAGTGCTTTTTTTGGTATTTTATTATTTTTATTTTTATTTAATAAAAATATTTTTTATTTTAGTCTTTTTGGATTAATATTTGGCATAATACTTTTCCTTGAAAAGTTATATTTGATAAAATTAGGAGTAAGGACAACACAACACCAGACACCCCACCTACCCCTCCCAACCCTCAGATACCTTTTTACAGTTCTAACACTTCTGGGACCACCTGAGCTCCTCCTGTATAACATTTGCTTGTACATAACATATTCGAAACGTACAGTGCCTCCTTTTCAAGTAACTTTGCTGGAATAGTTGTTGTCTTTGCTTCATGGAAAAACCAAAACTTCAACTAAACTGATGATACCTTGAGGTTAAGGGTGTGTTTGGTATGAGGGTTGGGGGGAGGGGGGGGGGTTTGAAAATATGGGTTAGGGAGTAAATCCCCTTAAACTCATGTTTGATATGTATAAAATAAGGATAAGATTCCAAATTCGGTTTTGCAAGTAGCCTTGTCTCCCAGTTCTAGCATCGTCGGATCGACCACATCCCCAATATTTCCTGAGCCCCGAATTGTAATTCAATCGGATGGAGAGAAATAATAATAACTAGATGAAATCTTAGTCCATTTTAACATCCGATCTTACTAAGTCAGACTACAGGTCAGAAAGACGGATGGACATGTTCATCCCTTGAAACTGCTTCCATTGGCCTGAAGTAGAGTCCTCTCCAGTAGGAACTTAGCACATTCAGAGCTCTATCTTCGTTGCTTTTAGCTTCATTTTTGTTCTATTTTTTGTGATAGAATCTCTCTGACCTTCCTGTCTTCACATTTAATGATCCTCAGAGAAGGAAAAAATATATCACCACCCTAGTCCATGCAATATGCCAGGTTCGAAAAACTTTGTTTATAAATATCATTAATCAAATGAATGTTACTTACAATTTCAAAACAAAATCATGTTCAGAAACCAAGCAGCCATAGTAAGGTATGAACTTTTGTCTCCATCCCGACTATTACAAAAAAAGGCAAGAAGAATTTTCAATTCTTACTTGAAGTGTTCCCATCTACTCTTCACTATGTTTATTTGTTTTCCCTAAATGTATAGTCCAGAAAATTGCATGATTTCGCGACGATGCTGGGGAGCTTATTCATAACAGTCCATAATATTCTAGCGAACAAAAATATTCCTAGATATTTCCAGTTCTCTAGAAGGCTTACGGGACCAGGATGCTCAGCAGTGAAGGGTCCACATGCAGCAAAACATAACACTTGAATATCATAATCCGAATCAAGCTCAACCTCATTGCAACTTCCTTCCTAAGCTTATACAGGATGAGAAAGTTCCCCAATTCAGACCTCATCTCAGCAACCGAGCTGATCATTCATTCAGTTCTGACAATAAATTACAATGGAAACTCTTTCTGGAGAACATCAAGATTCCGGGAGTCACAAGCTTCCAGCATGTCATTGCAGGAAGCACAATTATGAATGGAGGAAAAAATTAGTTGTAGTTCAATAGCATGAAAGACAAAAAAATAGTTCTAGTTCAATAGCTTGAAAGACAACAAAATAGTTCTAGTTCTCCAAGCAACCTACCGTAAAGAAATCCTCAAATATTGCCAGGCATTATCTGCGTTCAGATTCATTGCCAGTGCCCGGACATAGTAAGAAATGGACTCCTCATACATACCCTGAGTAGAGCCAATATACGTACTGAGTCAATTACAAGCAGCAATCCCACACCACACAAATAGATGAGAACCAAAAACAAAGCAGGAAATAGTATCCCACACAAGATAGGGCCTACCTGTTGATAGTATATGTGCCTCTAGCCATTCATTTGAAATTTATAGCCGACAGTTTCAAGAAGTTGCCAAGCATCAGTGGAAAATTCACAAAATTGAATGCAGCTTACGGAGTTGACATTGACACAAAACCAGTCTATATGCGTATATGCATACATACATATAGAGAGAGGGGGGATTACCAGTTTAAAGGATACTTACGTCAGCATAATACAGAGAATCAGACAGTTCAGGAGGAGCAATTTTCCCATACTTTGGGTGATGGCGTAGCCAACTCAACTAAAAGATACTCCAACGCAGTTGCTTGTTCCAATTCTGAAAATAGACAAAGATAAATTATTGTTCGATGTCAATCTTAAAACTTAGACTTGTGTACTCTCATGCACTCCAGAAACTGTGAAATCTTGCACAACAATGTTCTGAGAAAAAAGGTTATAACACAATTCAATGCAAAATCCAATCTGAGAATGAACAAGAAATCACTTACCATTTGTATGACTCACTCCAAGAGCAAGGAGCACCTCAAGATTTGTTGGATCAGCTTCCTGTGCATGCATCATGGCTGCAATAGCTGTGATGCGAGCAGGTTTTCATCTAAATAAAGATGCAAGTATTTATGCACAGGTTCATCATCAAAAAGGAATATTAGCATTGGAACAGACGAATTTTCATCCTGAAATCAGCTGGGATGAAGATTTCAACTGAATTGAATGCCATTTTTTTTTATTATTTCAAAATTGAATGTCAATTATTCTACAAAGCTTTTTTCAGTTGTCTAAATATCAAGAAAACAGATCGTAAGGCAAAAAAAAAAAAAAACATAGGGGCAAATTCATTGCCAATGTTGATTCAACAAACCAAAAAAAAGCATAATCTGATAAAATATACTGCTTCAGCTCTTAATTGAGAAAAGCAAAAGTTTCACCATAACCAAGAGCATTCTAGAGCTTCAAGGGTTAATAAAAGTCAAGTTTGGATTTCTACATGATACTTAGTGTGGGTAGATTATCGGAAAGAATATATCAACAAATACATAAGAGCAATGCTTCCAGTGAACAATCACCATTCACGATAAAACCATCTACACTAAACTATGAAGCACGGATACCTTGATCAAGGTGACATATCCGTATCCGATTCTCGTTGAATATTCCCAAATATGTTTCAGATACTTTCTGCACATATTGAATAATTAATAAGATATTTATCATCGTTGATACACCTCGGATACACATATCTCTACAATGGATACATTCGCCTTATACTTAGTGAGATGTGTAAAAACCATAAATCATATATGTAGTGTTTCCTTATTCCAAGATGTTCATTTGAACGTGAATTACATGCCATAAGATTTGTTAATTATTTACAATTTGTTTGGACTAAATAATGAAAAGTAAATGTTGAAGGCTCTACCTGGTGACACGTGTTCAGCTTTAAAATTACATAGAATATTGGAAGCAAAACACCTTTAAGCAATTCTTATGTTAGTAAAATAAATTGTTTTAATTTGGAATGTGTTTTATTTTTTAATCTCTTGTATCCCTAATACAATACTAACATGGCATAACATATATAGACGTATCTCAGCTGTATCCATATTGTATCCTTCTTTTAAAGATTTTATTGTATTGTCGTACCTGTATCCTTGTCCATTCTTATTCTTTTGAAGGAGAATTTCCATAATTTACCAATTTATCAAAGACACGAGGAACATTTGATACCTTACTATAAGTAACAAAAAATTTATTAAAAGGAGAAAGGTAGTACCAAAAGAGGATGACACATGGAACATTTGATACCTTACAAGATTTTATTATCACAAGTCATCGGCTAATTACTTGGAAGAGTATTCCATCTTCACTTAACTTCTAATTAAAGGAAATTATATGTGCCAAACTTATTTGTTATTGGTTTGTTGCAGTAGAACTTGAAATAGTATCATATACAATCACATTCATTTTGGTAAGTATCTCCACCCGATATGCCCCAACATAGAACCGAGGGAGCTTCATATATGAACATTCCAAAAATAGTACACGAGAAGTTTATCCTTTAGCATGCTCCAGGGATAAAGGTGTCCAGGGCAAGAAAAAAATCAGCCACTACTCTACGAAGGTAAGAAGATCCCAAGACAACGTGCAGAGGAAGGAGATTCAGAGAAGGTTCATTCAAGAATAAATCTAACCTGTTGATCATCATCATTCTCAGCATGGGCTATGCCAAGGAACCTCCAACCTTCAGCATTGTCTCAGTTCTTCAAAAGTTCAGCCTCTAAAGCAAGCACTGCTTCACTCAAAAGTCCTTTGTGGGACAATTCCTGACCTTCTTTTAAAGGGTTGGGGTGACCAACATAAGGATTTAAATCAGAAAACACATAGAGCCCCTTGAAGTTCCTGACCGCTGCTTGGTAGCTGCTTGCTCATCTAAGTACCTATGCATAAACACCATAAATGTGTTCATGCAATTGCAATTGGTATGGCTCCATTGCAAGTTTCCTAGTTCCATCTTTTGAAGATATCCAAAAAGGTAATCTCAACAACGACTCGGCAAACAAGAATACGTCATATCTGAGAAATGCTGCCAACATCCAGAGTTTTTGAGAAAGTGAAGCAATCCCTCTGAAGGAAAGCACTTGTAGAAAGGTTCTATTATGAGAAAGAAAGAAGAAAGCAAGAAAAAAAAAGGAACAAACTGGTGAAAGACCAAATGTTGCAATAGGACAGAAATAGCACCAAAAAAATATCATGAGAACCAATTTTAGAACGAAGTAACTGCTTGTGAGACAAATTCACCTCGATAATTTCCAACAGACTAAGACCAATTTTTTTATAAAAAAAAAAAGACTTCAAGCAAACGTGGAAACATTTAGGGATCAATTGTGGGGAAAGTATGTACTAATTTCTCTCCAATTCGCTTTGAGAATCAGTTGTACTTACTCTCAATATGCATTTGCCCAGTTATCAGCAGAATCCTCCCCCAGTGCACCTTCACCAACCTGACGACCAAACTCTTCCGCCCAGTCATGAACATGCAATTTGGAAAATTCACTGACCCACTGGTCATCAACTGATCCATGTTGCTCACGTTTGGAAGTGAACTCATTCGCCCATCTATCAGGACCATGAGAAATCTAAAATCACAAAGCATTAGCAGAGTTCGTGATGTGACCCAGCACTGAAAGGAAGTATTTTTAAATTAGAATGAAAAGAAAATGTGGTGCAGCTTCCTAAAGAAACATCATCAATGTAAATCACAGTAGGTATCGACAGTAATGCTTAGAATGCGGATAGCAACAAAATCCTAGTTAGTAATAATCATTCACCTAAAGAAACAAATTAATCACTAATAATCAACAACAGAAGCAATCCATGATTCTGATATTGCTTAGCATGGACTGAAGAGGCAGAATGGATGTCACCTAGGAGTCCTGCAATTTGATAATTTCCTTATGAGCACATTTCTGATGGTCTTACCTTCAGAAAAAACTCCTGATGTTCTTTTTCTTTTTCGTGAGTGCAAGGTACGAGTTCAACTGAATTAAATTAAGTTGTACAAAGAATATATCTGGGCTACAACAGCATCAAACAGGGTGTGGGCATAAACTGACATGGGTATCATTTCAGCCAGAACAAAACCATAACTGGAGGGAACTAATCCCATGAACAAAACATCGTACAATTTTTGTCAGTTCTGATATCACATCAATATGAGATAAAATGGATTATTTTTATGCTTGGTCCAACCTAAAGAGAGACAAACAGGAGAGGACAGAGATCCATCGTTTTCTTCTAGAGCCCGTCAAGCATGAATATTATTTTGTCCATTTCTTCTAGCCTCAAACTAGATTGTTTAAGGAGATTTGTTAACATCCCCTATAGTGTGGTAGCTTAGCATTCCCCATAAAAACCAGTGGAAGAATAACCCAAACTTAATTCCCTTACATCTAGTATAGGTTAATTAAGTTATTTAATTACCAAATCTTAGACCTGTTGTTTCCACCATTTCAATTCCTGGACAAATCCTTGCTCTCTCTCTCTCTCTCTCTCTCTCTCTCACACCCACACACACACACCCACACACACAACAAATATGCACATCGTTGTAGCATGCAATCTTTTTTTTTTTTTTTGGACTGGGTTTGTAGCTTGCAATTCAAACTAATATTTTTGGTGACCCATCACCATTTGATGACCAAATCTCAACTTCAGTCATAATTTCAACTCACCACTGCCATTTACATCCACCAATACCAAATCACCCATGCATGCCCCCAGGGTGGGGGAATGGCAGTGGCCTGTCGTTAGTTTCAGAGGTCCACCCTTTCCTCTCGAGATTTACTGAAAACTGACAGCAATTTTGGACACTTAAATTTGGAATTGGTTACCAACATGCGATAGTTTCTTGGCAATGACTGGTGATGATTAGTGGTTGTTGAGGGACCTCTGCGTAGTGGTGCTGCTATGGTGTCCGGAGATAAAAAAAAAGAAATGCGCGAAGGCAAAGAGACTCTTGATACTAAGTAGCATGACCAAATCCTAAAATAATTGTCGGAGAACACTTACCCCATGTTTGTTTACATGTTTTTTAACGTTTACTAAGATTATTTAATGGATTTTGACCAATGTCATTAATTAATCCTCAATGATGAGCAAAACCTTCGGTGATCCTATTGAAGCATATCAGGCTGGGGGGGGGGGGAATAATTTCTATGTTCATGTTGATTATCCTTCCATTAAAGACTGTTTTCCAAATTTTTCCAAGAATATTTTGCTAGTCCCAAAACACACAATAATGAGTCGATGCTCTTTATCGTCCACAACAACGTCTAATCTTTTTTCTTTAGAGTGAAAAAGGTGGTCTAATGGCTCTAATCCACCTATTTATCAGTTAGCCACCCAAAAAATGGACAGAAACAACCAAGGCAACAGTTGCCCCTGTCCATGACAGTATCCTGATTCAGGTCATAACCAAACCATGAAATGTTCTGCACAGTAATAAACTACTAATAATCATTTTGGAAAATAATTGTGTCAGTGGGCCTCACTAAACAAATAATTTTGTTAAGTCCAAAAAAGAAGGAATGGGCCTCATGCATATTCAAGGTCAAACAGAACATAAAGCAAGCCTGAACAATGAATTTACGTGCTTCATCATAGATTAATGAGTGTATTATTCGAAACAAGGTGGACAAAGAATATCAGTTTTAGCCTTTTTCCTTAGAGGTAAGCTTATCAGGTTTGACATGGATTGATCATCTTGTTATCACCGCTAGAAAAAAAAAAGATGCCACTGTAGAACTTTCAAATCATGTGTTTACCAAGTTTATACTTGCCTCCTCATGGACAAACTGGTCTGCCCATGTTTGACTTCCACTATACTGTTGTTGATATTCTGTTGCCCAATCCCCAGGTGAAGAAAATGAAGCTGGCTTGATTTGATTATCCTCGATGGTAATTTCGCCACGACTCATCTTTGACAAAAAATTGGAGAAACTTTGAATTCTGCATGCCCCATAATGAAAGTTTAAACCAAACAATATGTAATCAAGGATGAAATCATTAAGGCCCTGATGCATAGGAATTTTTTATGCCTTCAAGACCATTTTGTCACATATCATATGTATTTGAACTAGCACCCAGTAATGAAAAATCACAGAAATCTCTATCGAACTTCATTCCTACATTAGCAACTGTCACACCCCCACCCCGGATCACATAGGGTGGATGGCGGACCGACCACCAAGGCCTTAATTAACCAACCATGTGCATAATAAATACAAAATACAACGAAAGACAAATAATAAAGTGATACAATTCATCGACCTAATGAATACCAGAGGAATAAACTAAACATTGCAAACATCATTATTAAACTCATGTAAAACAATAATTAAACTATAAGGTTCACTACTCTATGTATAAGCAAGATTATTCCCAAAACAATTGGATATTTGTCTCAAAACTATAAAAGACATTTATTCCTGAAGAACAACAATAAAATAAATCTTCAAGTCCTCTAATCCGTTGTATATCAGCAGACTTACTCCTCACTCTGATCCTCTCGTAAAAAATGTTATACGTTTGAGTGAGTACAATGGCCCGTGAATAGCAACCACCTCTAATGAGGTGTGAAAATACATCCCACAGTTTACATACGAAAATAAACTTTGATACACACATAAGTACAACATATTATACATCAACCCCTCCCACATAATCATTTAAATAAAATAATTTCATGATCACAAATAATTTTATAAATGAAAAGATATTTATAACTCAAAACACCACTCATTTTCACAAATAATTTTATAAATGAAAAAACATTTATAACTCAAAACACTTACACACACATTCAATCTCAAATACATCTATCAAATCATATTTGTTACCACTAGTCTGGTAACTGGCCTCATCTCTTGTCATCACTAGCATGATGACTGGCCTCGTCTTTTGTTACTACTGGCCTGGTAACTAGTCCCATCTGTTGTTATCACTAGCCTGGTAATTGATCACATCTCTTGTTATCACTAGCCTGATGATTGACCTCTATGTGCACATCTCTATACCGACCACGCCTTTATACAATCTCGTTACCATTTAGACCTGGTAACTCAGTCTCCGTTTCATAAACATGATTTTTACATATGCCAAAACTGTAGTTTTAGTCTCAACGCACATAAAATTTATCTTTCATCACCAAACAATGATATAAAATCATTCCATAATTCTCCCAAAATTCACAAAAATAACAGTTCACAAAAAATATTTAATTGCAACCTCAAACATCAACACATATATCATATACATAAAAAACTCACACGCACGCACCCACACATTTAATATAGAAAATCCTCCCAAAAGAAATAGTAAACTACTCACCTTGATTTTCAAAATCCAATTCAAAGCCCTCTTTCTCAACCTCAATGCAGTCACTACCTAATCCAAATAACATATAACAATCAATCCTATTCCTAACTTCGGCGTTTCACAATTCTATATTTAATTTTTATACTTCCTACCCAATGATATATACTTAATATATCTTTTACATATAAATATCCTTTCTAATACGAGATAATAGGGTAAGGAAGTATTCTGGGTTGTTTAAAAAAAGTTTCTAAAGTTTTGGGGTCAAATCATAATTTTTGAAATTTTTGGTATCAAAGTGTAATTTCTTTGAAAAACGAATTTTCTATTTTCAAGGCTGCCATAAATTTTTTAAAATTCTATTCTTCCAATTTACCAAGTAAAACAGTGGTTAAAATTAAGTTTAGAAGAATATAAGGGTCAAAGTAAAACTCTTTGAAACTTAAGGGGAGTTTTCCATAATTTCAGATTCCTATCTTCTTCAACTTACGGGAAGTCTCCTACAACTTTAACAACTCAACCACTTTTTTTTTCTTCCTTTTTCAACCTATTAAACTCCATCAAATCTTAAATAACTATTCACCCAAATTCAACTTAATATCTTCAAAAATTATTTGTATATATATATATATATATATATATATATATTATGCTATGAAATCGAACAATCTAACATCATGTGATATAATAAAATACAAAACTCATAAAATAAATAATGCATCCACATACCTTCAATGGATTCAACTCTCGCTTTTTTCTTTTTCTTTTTCTTTTTCTTTTTCTTTTCTTCTTTCTCTCTCTCTCTCCCTCTCCCACTCACGTTTTTTTTTTCCTCTTTGTTTGCTGCCCTTGTTAGGGTTTTACTTATCCAACAATCCTACCTTATTTAAAATACATGTAGAAGAGTTCTAATAGGTCTCTCCAGAACAAGACTTTTATTAGAGATATATTAGTTTTCTTTAATTATTTTTATCCTTGTATATATAATTACTCTTAGGTGGCCAATGTACCAAAATAAAATAAAATTTTTTTTTTTGGGGGGGGGTGTAATTACAGCAACCCTTCTTCAGAATGTTCTCCCGCCAGGCCATATCTTTCTTTTCTTTATGTTATTTAATTACCAATACAATGTTCCATACCATGGGCCTCACGCATGACAACATATAGTTGCCGAGGCCAGCAACAGATACAAACTAATCATATAGTCACACTGGGACATATCAAATCAAGTCATTAGTGACATGAAAGCATGCTATCAAACTGAAAATGCCATATCTGATCTCCTACTTAAGATGTATGCTTAAATCATTAAAAAATTCAAGTCAGCGGGCTAATTCCAATTAAAACTGTTTTATTTTTCTGGAGAAAAAAAGGTTAGGCATTATCCAGAGACCAGCTCTAATTTTTCAACACATTCATGACAAATTCACGCTTCACACAACAGAAACAAAGAATATAAAATTACATGCACACCGCATACAAGTTTTAAGCGATGCAAATTCCAGAACATATGACATAAACCTGGAATTTAGGGTCATTGTTTTGAGCTAATGTGTGCGCCAGCATATGAGTCTGCTCCATGGCAATTGAGCTAGAAATATTTCCACCTCTCATTTGATCTATTAGTGCACTTTGAGATTGCTCCTGTAAAGAATAAGCAAGTACCATTTATAGAAGGGAAAAAAAGAGAAAATGGAAATGATCATGGGAATGAACATGCTAATGAACTGATTATCCAGTAAACTTAATCAGGAGGACAACAAAAGAAAATTGCAAAAAAGATCGAAGTGCCTAAATGCATAACTAAATTGGGGAATACTGTAAGGAATAAAATGGTATATTGGAAGAATATCGGCCATGGCAATTTACCTTATTAAATGTTAAATTTTAACTATTTTCTCTGAACTCTGCAAAATTAAGACCCCAGAAAGGTTCCCAAACCAAGGCAGAAAAAAAAAATCTTCTCTTCATTTTCTCATTTTTGGAGTAGATAATCAATCACTACAAGTTTTAAATGCCCTTTGTATGAAATTGCAACTCCAAATTTGCCTCCACCAGATCCAAGTAATATTTGCTGTGTTAGTGATTCATTACTAACCGACGAATGCTAATCCCTAAGATCAAATGATTATTTGTGATAACCATACTGAAGACACAACAACTAAAACAGATAATAACAACCATGAAAACCATACATATAGCCACAGCACTTGCTTACATGCTCAAATTTGGAAGCCCAGCCATTAGCACCATGTTGTCGTTCAAATGACTGAGCCCAAGCATTAGGGTCCCCATGCTCTACCCTGTGAAGTGCAAACTCAGAGACCCATCCACCTGCAACATGAGGCCCAGGTTTCATACCTTGGGACTCATTCCAATACTCCTTCAGCTCCCGATATCTTCCAGGTGTGGGCCCCCTAGCCCGGATATCGCTATCGATATCTAAAGAAGATAATAGTGCATTCACCTGAGAAAGCAACAGATTTCATATGAACTCCCAACTTTGGAGTAAGCAATACCCTTAGCAAAGCATCAAATACACAGAAAAAGGCACAAATTAAACAGAATTTCAGGGTATCCACGTGGAAAATGTCAACTCAGGCAATACAGGTTATGTTCAGATTTTGTGTACTTGAAGACCAAAGCCATGGATTCCACCTCCTCAAAGATCCTATTCTGCCTATTGGACTTTTGAGTAGTAGTCATTTTGAAGCCTTGGAGTTGACCCATGAAAGTCCAAAATCTCAGAAGCTTTTAATGAGCTCTGCCTGAGTTGGTGCACAATGTTGAGGCTCTGTAGATGAGGTTGTAATTTTGCCTCTTGTCAAAAAACTAAAGCAAAGTCTCATCAACACACAGTTGGCGAGAAGGTCGAACCCAGCAATAGATACTAATTACCACGGCAATAAGGAACTCTTACGAAACGGGATTCCATGACTAGAGATTTGTCCTCTTCAGAACTCAATTGTCAAGTCCAATAATCAGGAAGAATCAAGGTCGGTGTGTTGGAGGCTTAAGAAATCATATAGTCAAGATGGTTGTCAGGATTACAATACCGCAACTGGCTACGGAACAGTGAGGCAATGTTAGTGGTGCTTACAGGTGGTATTATCGGAATCAGTAGCGGTGGAGGTGAAAGTTAGTTGGATAGTCTGACAAAGACAGTAAGTAACGAGGTGGAGGTAGCAACAATGGGATTAATGATGGTGAAAGTGGTCTTTTGGGTAAAAGATCGAAAGGGGAAAAAGGTCAAAGAAGCTGAGTGGCGCTAATGGAGATGGCATTACCAAAAACCAGGCAATGAAGTTTTAGGTGTGGGGCCTTACCAATAGTGTAGTGCAAAAGGTGGCATATCTCACGTTCATGGTGAAAAAATGAAGGTGGTGGTGGCAATGGTTATAGCAGGCGGTAACTTGGCAAACGTCAAGGTAGAAGAGTATCGTAAGAAAGATCATTTCATAAGTGATATAAAATGAGGTGAAATTCCAAAAAAACTGAAATTCCAAATCACCAAAAAATTGAGGCGAGAAGATATCATCAATAACGTTTCTTGAATAAGTTTCAGACCAATTCCGCATACAAATAGATAACGCTGTACATGCCATTGTTATACATAGAGTGAGGCTTTGACGGATAAAAAAGGAAAATAAGCACCTGAGTTTTAGAGGAAGAGCCAATAAAGGCGTTGGCGAGATCGCCGAGGGGGTTAGAGGAGGAAGAAGAAAAAACAGGGACGGCACAGGCCGCCCCACCTGTCACAAGCTCGCGAATCGCCATAGCAACCTCCTCTCAATTCACAGCTATTCCCCTCCTCTCTCTCTCCCCCACCCCCCCCGGAGGGTGTGTCTCACTCTCGGGCTATAAGACAATTTACTCTAGTCCCCACATTAATTTATAGATATTGCATCAACTTCCCACAAGTTTGTTGAATTTAAAAGGAAAATTAATATGTTGTTAATTTTAAATGTTGGACCAAAATTACACAAGACTTATATGGTTATAATTGAATCACATGACCTTCCAGCAACACAATTTATGAACACAAGAATATATACAACATATATTGAGAGAAAATTGAAGCTCCGATTAAGTTGTTTCTTAGTTTCGCTATCAATTCACATGCCATGAACGTCATCCCCATATACTTCAAGCATTAACTCAAAAACCTAATTGATTGATGCACACCAATCTCACTACTTGTACTTATCATAATGCCATCACCATTGTAATTGATAAATTCTCCATGTCACACCCATAACATTTGACACTCTTTGAAATTTTTAACTAAGATTAGAAAAATAACAAATTTCATCTCAACGTCAAATTTGAAACTCTCATGAATAATTTTACTTCTCTTGTGAAGTGTGAAGACAAATGTCATAGCTTGATTTGAATTTTTTAGGCTCATGGGTGACGTAGTTGGAAACTAGGGTTGGTTGTAGTGGTGTTCTTGTGTGGAGAGAAGATTAAGACGTGTTTTAGGCTGATGGAGAGGGAATTACTAAATACTATTTGGATTTGTGCAGTGTTGATAAAATTTATAGATCAATTACCTTAGGGGTAATTTGACATTTTTATACGAAAAATATGTGGATGTAATTAAAATTTTGACAAGAGGAGTTATGTATGACAAGAAAAAATTGGGGGGTGATGGTGTTATTTTTTCACGCAGGAAGGGATTCATGAGGCCTAAATATAATTAACCGAAAATAAAACCATTTTGGCTGAACGAATTGAGATGCGAAAAAGGACAGATAGCACAGAGGAGAGGGTGCAGAAACCACTGCAGAGCTAAAGCCCTCCTACTGCCGATTCCATTACCGTCGGACCGGCGTGGTTCCATCGGATCGGAGAAATAGTAGCGCAGAGAGAGAGAGAGAGAGCGCGAGGATGGCGTCATCTTCGAGCAGCGGGCTAACATTCAAGCTGCACCCACTGGTAATAGTGAACATATCGGACCACTACACTAGGGTAAAGTCTCAGTCCCAACCCACTTATTCCGCATCCTCTAACGGTGGTGACTCCGCGACTTCGCCACCGCCTCCTCCGCCCATGGTCTTTGGTTGCGTTATCGGCGTGCAAAGGGGTGCATCCTCTAACGGTGGTGACTCCGCCACTTCGCCACCGCCTCCTCCGCCCAGGGTCTTCGGTTGCGTTATCGGCGTGCAAAGGGGTCGAACCGTCGAGATCTTCAACAGCTTCGAGCTTCTTTACGATCCCTCCACCCATTCTCTTGACCGTGCCTTCCTTGAGAAGAAACTAGAGCTCTGTTAGTCCTTTTCAACTGTTTCTCTATCTATAAATATTTGGTACACCTACGAAGACTACATATTATGGGGTTTTCTGGAATCCTGACGCTATAAATTTTTCTGTGGAGCAGATAAAAAAGTTTTCCCTCACTTCTACATACTGGGATGGTATTCGACGGGGACTGATGCGCAGGAATCAGATATGCATATTCACAAAGCTGTAATTTCTCGACTTCGCTAAAATTTAAACTAATGCTCTTTATATGCACTTCATTCAATTACAAATAATACTTTCTTTATGCCCTTTCCAGTTGAAGTAATATGAATCCACACGACCTCCACTCCATACAAACTTAATTGATAGCATATTTTTCTGTTTTGGTTTCGTTTTTCCTATGCCTTGCATGGTGTTCGTACGTGTTTATTGAGTTTGCTCGACTTGAGCTTCTTGTCTTGAGAGTGGAAAGCAAGGGCAAATGATAGAAAGGATAGTCCCTTGCCCGAATTACTATGTACTCTTTTAAGATTGCATTTGGTCTTGGGATTGGTACTGACCAAGTGATCATAGGCAATTTGAGTTCATTTGAGCTTCAAAGCATGCCAGCTCTCTTTGTAATTCAATTACGGGACTACTACTCTAAAGGATCGTGCAGTGGATATAAGTATATAACAACATTACTTTATGGTGGTTGTCATTAGTTTATGGCTATGCGACACTGCAATTTATATTACTATTACTTCTATTGTTGTCATAGGTTCATGTAGTTTTTACAGGCTTGTTTGTTTAAAGTGGTGGGAGGTACAGTTTCTTGCAAGTTTATATCTCTGTTGACACGATTGAAATGTGAAATTGATAAAAGAAAATGCTAAGTAATTTGCAGTGGCTATATTGCTTACATGTAATGTGGTTGGGAGCACCGAAAATGTGTTGGAAGGTGAAGGAAGCATTGCATTCCGTGAACTAAGTGTCACGTTTTTATATCTATCCTACAAATTTTTTTCTAAACATACTTTTGTTTTTCTTTTAGTTGTAAGAAAGTTTTTTGTTTTTGGTTGGCTTGATTGCTAGTCTACACCAGAACCTCTGATTGGAAGTATTTTTTATCTTACTTGAGTTCACTGCATTGATGGTGGTTATAGGGGATCCCCGTCAATTCTAGTGCTTGATTTCATGTTTGGTGCATAGTATTTTGGAATTTGTTGTAGATGTATACACGTGTATGTATGCACATGGACCAAATTTCCCTTGCAGGCAATCATACATTGACCAGCTAAACCCTGTCGATTTTATTTGGTGGCATAAGAAGTGTGGTTGTCCTACAAAATAATTAGTCCCTTTCTTCAGCTCTTTTGCTGCACAAGTAGGTGATCTACAAGAATGTGTGTTGCACGTGCTAGAAGAGGAGAGAGAAAATTATTGCTCCAATATCTTTCATGTATCTACCCTGAATTTTAGGGCCTTATCAGTTCAATTAATAAAGTTAAATTATGATGACATGACTTTGTTGTCTTGCATTTTGATTTATTTCCCTAGCTCAATGAAAAGTTTGAGCATCTTGTGGAAGAAGATAGTTTTTTAACCCTTGGTGGTTGTTTTGCTTTTCTTTTTGTTTAATTTACAAATTATGCATAATAGTATCGTTTCTTATCAAAAAAAGTTA
Organism: Ilex asprella; assembly: GCA_023539305.1. Taxonomy (NCBI): domain Eukaryota; kingdom Viridiplantae; phylum Streptophyta; class Magnoliopsida; order Aquifoliales; family Aquifoliaceae; genus Ilex; species Ilex asprella. Next base: position 772,744 of record CM042197.1, read on the forward strand.
CAAATTATGCATGTATTAGGGCTGGAGTATTGGTCCCCCTTTGCTTGGACATTATAGATTTTTTATATCAATGAAAAGTTTGTTTCTTATCGGAAAAAAATGTCTTCAAATTGTTTATACAGTAGAATGTTTATATTGCTCTAACTGGTAAATGCAAATGCATTAAGTATACGTCCTGTTCGATATTACACTGTAATAGATCTTTTTATTTATGTCAAACTATCATGACAATTGTCCCTGTCTAACAGTTGATGGATATTAACGAAAGCCCTGTGTATGTTCTCCTCAATCCGTCAATAACTCATGCACAGAAAGATCTTCCGGTAACTATCTATGAAAGTGGTATGTAACCTTTATTTATTCTCTATTATTACATTGCATATAATACCATTGCAAGTTATGCGGTGCTGATCATGTTTCATTGGCACATTAGGTGTAGTATTAACAATGTTTAATAAATGTTCATTTTCATGTAAGTTACCCCTTTGTTGGTCCATTAGCATCAGAAACTGAGACACCCTTTCAAGTATGGACTGTTGCAGAATCTGGGCCTGGAGCAAACATCTTGATATAAGGTTTAGCGTTCACTCGGCCATTTGGAAATAAGTTAGTCATATCAAATTCAAAATACATCACTTATGTGCTTAGGGTGGATCATGCTAAATAAAACTTGAATTTAGCCATGGGATCTTCTTCTCTTTTCTGTTTTGGTGGCACTTTAAATGAAATTTCTTTAAGCGTACACTTTTCGATCTGTTTGCTTTGTAGAAGTGCCAGCCTAAAAACTCTTCCTTAAAGATCTTCTATTTTGATGGAGAAGTCAAATATGGCCTTCTCAGTAGATAATCTTTTTAAAGGATGTATTAATGGGTTACATAGTCTAGGCGTGAATCGTCTGACATGGTTAAGGAGTCTGTTGGTAAGATTGTTTCTGTTTTTGTCCTTACGTGCCAGTTGCATTGATATACTGACCCTTTCTGTTCTATTGAACTAATTGGTACAACTCAAGAGCTGCACGTCATAGATGGGATTCCACAGCTTATATTTGTCCGTTCCAGCTACACCATTGAGGTTTGGCCTGTCATGTGTTTCCATCATATGCCATGCCATAATGGGAGACCATGTTGATTGAATCTCTTTTTGATTGTTTCAAAGACAGTAGAAGCTGAACGGATCTCGGTTGACCATGTTGCACATCTTAAACCAGCAGATGGAGGTTCTGCTGCAACTCAACGTGAGCTTTTACCACCCAGTTATAAATACTTGCTCAATTTCATTACATACCTCAAAATCTGAAGGACTTACCAATGTGTTTGTGTGTGTAGTGGCTACTCACCTTACAGGTATACACAGTGCCATCAAGATGCTGAATAGCAGAATTAGAGTGCTTCACCACTATCTTCAGGCAATGCAAAAAGGTATGCGTATATATTTTGCTGATAGGCAACATTATTTAGAAGGTTGTACAAGAGAAAAAAGGTTTCTCTGAGCAATAGAAACATAGACAAAGAAACAACCGTCAGAATTTAGAAACAAAACTTCTATGCTGGTATAGGATTCCTATTTTTCCTAGGTACCCTCAAAGCTCTCTCTGGGATGTGATTAGGGCAATTACCCAACAAACCAACAATCTGGCAAGTGGCAACATGTACTAACTTCTGCATGGAGGGTACCATGTTTCTGATTTGAGTCATGAGTGTCTATGGGCTTGCTTTGATTGGTTAGCTAGGCAACATAAACTGCCAATCACGTTGGACAACGAGGGTAAGAAGACACAGAGTTCTATTAACTTCATATTTGTGCCTCAAATGCAGGTGATATTCCTTGTGAGAATTCATTGCTAAGACAAGTATCTAGTCTCTTGAGGAGATTACCGGCCATTGAATCAGTAAAATTTCAAGATGATTATCTGATGGTGAGTGCTTTCAAAATTTCACTAATCTTAATTTTCTCTTCTTGGGTTAATTGTGGATTTATTTTCCTGATGGTTGATAAAAACACTGCCGGGAAACGAGAGGAGTAAGAGAGAAGAAAACCCCGGGGGGGGGGGGGTCAAGCTATTGTTCTTGATAAGTAGAATGGGGGAGATTCTAGATAACTACTAGTGGCCCTCGTTGGTATTTTTATGCCATTTTTTTCTTATATATCTATATGAGGTATTTAGGTGATTATACTGTCTTACCGGTCATATCTTCAATTCCATTGCTCCATTTTTTTTTTGTAGGAATACAATGACACGTTGTTGATAACTTACCTGGCCATGTTCACCAACTGCTCAAGGTATGATGTATAGCTTTCTCGCAGGGGCGGAGCCACCCTTCTTTCACTTTTGGATCACCTTTGATGAGAATCCTTAATGATACTCAATACACTATATTTGTCTCCCCTGAATTTTCGTAAATTTTCTATTTTTTTTAGTAAATTAGTGGTCTACTAACTCTCTAAAATAAATATTTTATTTTTGAATTGAGTAGATTAAATGTAACTATCCTAATCTATTAGTATGTAAAGACAATACCTCTCTTTACCTAACAGAATGTTCCCTACGTTTTAAAAATAATTTTGTAGTTGTCATTTATCTTTTTTTAGCAAATTAGTAGTCTATAACCTAATAAAATACGATTAGATAAAAAAGATAAATGAAGATTGATTTTCTACAAACTTGTGATTGTGTGCATTGATAGGAAATTAATGAGAAATTTACTTACAATTAATTAATTATATTGAATTTTAGAGATTTTAAAGAATGTTATGTTTTACTAAAATATATGATTGGGTTAAAATGTACCAAAAAAGTTGTCTTTTTTGGATTTTGTTTCACTAAATAAAAATTGATTTTCATATTTCATTTAAATTTGTCTTAAATCTTAATTTATTGTGATTATTGAACAGTTTTTTTTTTTTTTTTGGTATTAACTAGGAGATTATTTTCTATTATATTTTGCCCCATCGTACATGTTTCTTGCTCAACCTTAGCTTTCTTGCTTTCACTTTTCTGTCCTGTTTTCGTTA
>CM042197.1:775855-794305 GCA_023539305.1 Ilex asprella
CCCCCCCAAAAAAAAACAAAAAAAAAAAAAAAGAAACCCACCCACCAACCAAACAAACCAACCACACACACACAAAAAATAGCATACCCATATTTCCCATGAGAATTAGAGAAAGTGAAGAGTCTAACACCATCTTCTTGAACTTGTATACAATAGTCGGTTGGGGGAAAGACGGATGTTAATCTTACTCATTTACTGGGGTGGTTCTTAGCTTTGACCTCCATCCATGTTCGAGTTTAATTTTTATGTTGTTTTTGCAGTACAATGAGTGAGCTGGTCGACAAGTTCAATACTGCCTACGATAGACATAGTCGAAGGGGAGGACGAAGTGCTTTTATCTGAAAGATGACTGATTACGGTCCATATGCCTGCACACACTTAGAGCATTATTTGTGGTGCAGCTGTTCTTTTTATGTGCATAGTGAATTTAAGTTTATGGATGATATAAGCCGGCATATGATGTGGATGTATAAAGCGCTTTCATAATTTAATGTGCTAATAATATATCCTCAGGCCTACTCCTCATGTTCCATCAACAATCTTATTCTTAGATTTTACTTGTAAGATTGTGAAAAATAAAAGTATTTATGGAGAGAATTTATAAACAACAAAAACAGAGGAGACAGAGAGAATCATCAACTGAATGACCTGCACCTGTAAATGGGTTGTTTTGTGCACGGGGTTTTATGATCTATTCTTCATTCCACAAACACCAAGAACTGGGATTGAATGATTCCTGTCTACCCTTGAGGAAGGGGCTTCACCTGCACTTCATCACAAAAAATGCATCCAAGTCCATAATAATGAATCAAGATTGACCATAATCAGACTCGTGGTACTGCCATCCATCGTGACACCCCACTTCACAACCATCGAAACACACAGTCAGCCATCGTCGTTCCCTAGAAATTTCAGCAAAAGCATCTCTTTTACTAGCCAAACGAGTCAACCCCACACCAAGCCATCGTAAACCACGGAATGAAGGCTTCTTCAGCAACCCTACTGATTCAGCAGACAACCCAAGGCAGTTACAAAGGTCAAGCTTCCGAAGTAGTTTACTTCCACCTTTGCACCTTTCCTCTGAAGCCAATGTTTTCAGTGAAACATCTGTCACGTAGAAGCAATACCTGATGCACAGTTCAGTAACTGCTTTAGCTTCTGCAGAAATAGTGAAAATGGCTCTATCTGATATCCCTGGCATGTAGCCCAAATCCAAATATGACAATGTCTTGCTAACCATCCCTCCACCATCCAACAAAAGAGCAATTCCTTTGTCAGTTACCCTCTTACAGCCGCTGAGACACAAACATGCAATGGGTGAATTCCCTCTACCGATAATAGCCAAGCCACTGTCAGTAATATCGGCTCCTTTCAGATTTAGTGTAGATAGTGTGTTAAGGCATGAAATGTAACTAAGGCAGCCATCTGCAACGCTCCTGCAGCCACACAGGTCAAGCACCTCCAAGATTTTGGAAGAAGCCAATTCCTCCACAGCTTCACTGGTTATAAGATTACAAGCCAACAACCTCAACTCAACAAGAGAACATAGAGCTCTACTGATATCGTGAAAGGCTAGGTCTGACAATAGTGATGCATTGCGAACTTCAAATTTTTTCAAGTGCTGGCAAGAGTGTAAAATTGCTGAGAAGCCAGCATCACTCACCGTAGAAAACCCACCAAGCGTCACTGATTGTAGGCCTCTGCAATTCTCAGAAAGAAGAAACATGCCCATGTCATTTATTCTTTTGAAAGACACAGGAGAGTTCTGTCTACTTCGAACAACAGAGAGGTCAGTCAGATGCTGACAAAAGCGCAACGACTGAAGGCCTCTGTTGGTCAAGTCACGGGGCGCTGATGGTTCCTTGCTTGGTCTGTCTTCAATATCCAGCTCGACCAAAAGAGGGAGAGAGTTGACAAGCAAAATGATAAGCTCATCAGATATGACATCTAAAGCAAGTGTTAAGTGCTGCAAAGCACAACTAGGGGAACGAGGACATAGTGGAATGCTAAAACTGGTAGATGTTTCCAAAAAGTTTCTGTCATCTCTGAGTCCACGTATGAGATGGATAGCATCTCGTTCAAGCATTGGCTGCAACTTCAAAACTTTGACTGTTCTGGGGAGGAAGTGTTCCATGGAACAAAAAGCTTTTGCATCATGTTCTGTTCCTCGTATCTTTACGGATAGAGACTGTAGAAAAGACAGGTTGCCTGAGTTGACAAAGTAGATTCTCATCTCATGCGCGAAGTATAACACATTTCAAAGAACAGGATGAAAATATGACTCAAAAATAAGAGAAAATGGATCAAAGGATAATTATTTACCTCCAAGCACAAGCAACCTTTAAGAAATTTCAAGGGTCTCCTCTGGAAGATTTCATCCCCGCCGGCCAATTCTAGCACAAGTAACCTGAGATGAAACAAATAAAGTAACAATATGAAAGAACTGATCACAACAGCTTCATGTGAATATACCCCAGGAATACAGTGTTGCAACTATAGTTTTAAAAGTTGGCCCACATGTCACATTGAGGGATCATTTTGCCGTTTCTTTTTTCTTTTCCACTTCAGGAAAATACATTTCGGTCAAGCACATACATATAATAAAATATACCTTATCAAGCAAGAGAATATCATCTGGAGATTTTGTTCCCAGAGTTGAAATGAAATCAAAACTTATATCTAGAAACAAATTCTGAGAAGTCAAAAGTTGTTTGGAGTCGATGAAAGTTGCATACGGCAACGCGGTTTGGTGACAAACAGGAGGATTAAGACCATAGTAAGATTTAGAAGGTTGTATCTTTTGCACCACAGAATCTTAAATTCAAATGTTGCAGGAAAGAAAAGTAAAAATTGCACTAGGCTGCATTTGGGAAAATGGAATTTATGCCTTGGAACGAGAACTGGAATTTGTGTCCACATTGATCAAAATTTAACATAGTTTTTCTTCAATTCCAATTTCAAGCCTGGAATCCATTTCCCAAACACATCATTACTTTTTTTTACCAATTTGGAGAATCATTTGCACGTGCGGATTTGCAGGTACTTAGGCACAAGCTCCAATCTCTCCATTGCTATAATGCAAGTGACAGTATAGAAGCCATCAAGGTGAGTTCATCAAGAGGAGTCCCTCCATGGGATATTGCAGCTATTGTAGATAATGTCATACAAACTAAAGCTAACATGGGTGTTCAGTTTAGCTATATGTTCAGTCCTCCAGTGAGGCTGCTTAGTGCTTACTGGGTGCAACTGCTGCCGTTGACCAATCCTTACCTACAAATCGGCTTGGTAGTCTGCCTCAAGATCTAAAGACTACAAAAAATAAAGAAAGAAAGAAAAGAAAGGAAAGGAAATAGTACTTGCACATTGAAAACTCTATTTATTTTACCTTCTCTCTCTTCTCTCTCCCTCCCCCCTCTGTCTCCTTCCCATCTTCCTCCCTTTTTTCAGCTGGACTTCTTCATACATCAGTTACAAATATGATACCATCATAGAAATGCAAATGACAAGGCTAATAGAGTTGTACCTTAAATTGGGGCATTTGTATCCCAAGGACGTGAGAACTTGGTAAGATGGTGAGGAACACTTCAACAAATTCAACTCTTGGATGTGTGATCCAAGAACATTGATGACTGAAGAATCATTGAGGTGACGGCAATCCACGGTAATACTCTTAAGGTATTTGAACTTGGAAATAATGAAATACAGAGTCTGAGCATCTGGAGAAAATGCCTGTCAGCACAGATAAATCCCTCATTCATTTACACAACCAATCACAATCAAAAGTATTGGCGTTGTGAGTGGGCACGTGCGCATGTGGAACTTAAACAGAGAAAACTTAGATATGAGAATCCAACAGGAATTCTGAGTTAAGAAATCAATTTCACTAAGAAGACTTGAATATGAACATATATGCACATGAACAAGTACATCCAAGGGATACTTACAGAGAGATCAAGAGAGGAGATATAGAAAAGCGTTTGAGAGACAGAGGAATGGAGAGTTCGGGACACGCAAGCCACGGAGCAAAGTGATTCCAAATCCACCTTTACCAGTATTTCATTGATTATACTGTTTGGTAGCCTCTCCAGCAACCCACCACTACTGCCACCACCTTTGCAACCAGCACTGAGACTCATTGCTGGAAGGAAGAGCTGAAGAGGGAACTGATCTTGTCAGATCCCAATATCTGGTTTTCGCAGTGGTCTCGACTTCACGTACTTTTGCAGTTGCTGCCTTTAGTGTTTAACAGTTGAAGCCCTTTTTACATTATTATCTGTCCAAATTATTTTGCAGGGAATTTTATTTCAGTTTGTTCAAACCACAATTCTTTGGGCATGTGGATACAATACATGTCGAAATGCACACTATCTTCAATACTAATCTATAAAGGTGACAGCAAGAAAAGAATTTCATGACCTGACAAGATTATAACAAAATGCACAAAAGAAAAAGTAATGCTTCATTGCTTTAAACCTTTGTTTTATACCAGCAGTATCAAACTACGTTAGTCCCTCAACTTCTGATCATGGTTCATGGACTTTAAGATAGCAAAATTTGCACCTTCACTTCATGTTTAGAACGGCATCAAAATACCAAAGTTCATTTCATAAGTGCCCCAATTTATCATTGCAGATGATTTGTAATGATATATCAAAATTATCTGAAGTGCCTCCATTACTGAATGAACAACAACATACTGAAATTTTCCCTATGATGCTTACATTCTCAATAAATTGGTTTGATACAACAGTCCAAGCCAGGAGATCTCATCCATCAACAAAATAAATTAGGCAGTAAGTCAATTTGATCAAGAAAGAGTTGTGTACAAGATTAACACCCTAATTGGAAAAACCCCAGCTAACATTTCTATTCAATGATTGAGACCATAAACATAAAACTAAACAATATAAAAGATTCTAACCTCTACGCACGTCCAACAGAACAGGATGTAATGTATACACAAACACACACACACACGCACGCACGCACGCACGCACGCACACACTGATACTCTCTCTCTCTCTCTCTCTCTCTCTCTATATATATATATATATATATATATATATAAATCGCATATGTCTCTCTCACACCCACACATGTAAGACTAGAGCCATGGATTAGAAGCTTTTTACCTGTTATTAAGGTCCCCTCAACAAACTCGCCGACCGCCTGAACCCCATCCCACACGCCGATCATCATCCCACTGCGTTCGCAGAGCAGACACTGTTAAACTATTGTATTTGTCGGGAAGCAGTATACAAAGCCCAAAAAGCCCACCACAAAACAACCCCGGTCCATGGTAATTGCCAAGGCCCAAAATAAAACAGCCGCGTGAATTAGCAATGGATCATGGATCAATGGATACGACCCGATTTTGAAACGTCACCTCTTGTCTTATCTTACGAGTCCTATTTAGATGAAAAAAAAAGTTTTCAAAATATTGGCTCAACTACAATGCTAGAGGTAAATTTTTCATTGATGTGGGCCCATTTAGTGGAGACCATGACCCAGCTTTTTGGGCGTGGGCCCATTGAATCATAACTTTCAGTTAAATTAAAAAGGGCGGGATTAAAAAAAATTCAGGTGTCTGTTTAATTCTGCAGTACAATTATCTTTTGATTTATTTTACTAATTTTTTGGGCGAAATTTTCACTTTTTTTATAGATAAAAACTTATCTCCTTTTTGAATTTTTTTAAAATATTTTTTGATATATTACTGAAAAATGATATCATAATATTCTCTTAAAAATGACACTTTCTTAGAATCTCGGGTAATCATATTGCACTCTACATATGGTATCTGAGTAATAATATAACGATAAAATGATACGGTGTTAACATAATAAGCGAAAATTATATTTAGAATGAATAAAAGTAAAACTTACACCAACAAAAAAATGATTGATTAATATGACGAACTTCAATTGCATGGAACAATCATATTCAAATATGTGGTATGAGTTTGAATTCTCACTAAAGCACTAATCTTGATTTAACTGGTATACCAGTTGAGGGATCAGTTCATGCACCCAGAATTTACCCTCAATTCTACTTAGACTCACTAACTTGAATGATACTGACGTGCTTCTACTTATCGGGATAACCCAAGAATTTCTCGCATTAACAAAAGAAAAGGTGAAAGTTAGCTTTATAGTTTGGCGCTTCATAAATTCAAGAATAATGAGTAGTAGTAAGTTAAACTTGTTAAGACATAATCAGACACTAATAATAGGCATTGGGCCCATTGCTTTCACATATAATATGGTCGGTTAAAAATGTCAAAAGCAAAGGAAAAAAGGGTCCCCAAAATCACGTATTAGTTTGGTAGGTTCAACAGGAGAAAGATTTGAGCCGACCTAACATCATCTTCAAAGAAGAAAACGTGGTGCCCACGTTACAACCCTTTTTCCACAACAAACACCCTTATTAATAGGGATTTAGATATTTTTTGATATACTTTTTTTTTTAATTTTTTTCTTCCCAAATTATTTACTATTAATAAGTGAAAAACTCACTTATATACAACGGATTCTACTTTAATGCATGATGAATGATATGTCTAGAAAGAAATTGAACTAATCAATTATCTACGACAACCAATGTGAACATTCATGAGTTGGGTAGTATTATGATTATCAAAAAAAAAATACCCAAAAATCAATTAAGTCAAATTGAATGGTTGCATCAAAAATTAATCGAAATACATATAAACTTGACTAATTACCCTGACCGTGAAATTAAAAAAAAAAAAAAAGAATGAAACAAATGATATACAACCCACAGACCCAAATCCAGTGATCCACCACATGTGAATTGAAATGGATAATTCAATCTCATTCTTGCTTACCCAAATAAAACGCATCTTAAGGTCAAAACAATCTTATCATCCAAAATCTGTGGGGCCCAAATAAAAGGTGTCCCCACGTGTGACATATCTAAGCTTGGCGCAGGTGAATACAAGGGGTAATAGTAATTCCCAATAGTGATAGTATGTAGATTGGACGTTGTTGTACCACAGCTAGGTGGGCCATGTTGAAGAAAGTTAAGACGTCTATTTTAAGCAAACCAATCCCAACCAACCTCCCACTGTCCCACTGCAACACAATCGCACCCCTAAGACACGTTTTAGGTTTAAATTGAACACTTTGAAAACGTAAGGGTCCAAACTCAAAGTCAAACATTTCAGAATGGCCCCCACATACACTCGTGCGAAAGCAGAGGGCCCACCATTCCCAATTCTACAAGAAATCAAGAATTGGTTAGAGACCACCATAGCTGTTATTTTGGCGTATCCTCCTGATCCTTCATAACTAAGACACAGAAGATAGGATAAATATCATCGTCGGTCAGTAATTTTTTTTTTATTTTTAATTTTGTTTTTAAAATTTTAAATTATTTTTATTTACCTCTTCAACTATCAATTTTATTTCAATTGAGTCGTTCTATCAATTTTCACCATTAGATTATAACATAAAAATATCATTTAACGTTTAAATAGATTAGATTGAACTGATCTCGGGTTAATCTGATGGTGAAAATAGATAAAATGACTTAATTGAGAAGAAATTGACAATTGAAAAATTAAATTAAGACAATTAAAGTTCAAAGATCAAAAACCTCTCGTATTGTTTGCAGATTCAGGGGTTAAAGTGTATTTTCTTTTTAACATATAAATCAATAATAAAAAAATTAAGTAAGATCTATTATTTATAAGTAAGTCCTCACGTTTGTATGGTAGATTGTCTACTACTGCGTGAAATTAATAAAATATATTTGAGGAGATCGGAATGGATACTATTATTAGTACATTCTTAGGTAGTGTTAGAGTTTATCCCTCTATCAATGGAAGTACACATCTTGTAAAATTATAGATTCAAATTCTCTTCTATATATATATTTTTTAATTTCTTTCTTGGAACATCATCCAATTATATATAATGGGTCTCACTTGAATACATAGTAGATGATGTATCAAGAAAAAAAAAAGTATATTGGAGAGAATCTCAATCCAATTATTATGATTTTGTTCATTAATTCTAAATTTGTTTTGAGTTAAATGATCTAAAAGAACTCATTTAAAAAAGTTAGTATATATATGAGTTTAGAATTGGGATTTGAATCCCTCTTAATCTCGTAATTTATTCAATAAAAAAAATCATGTATTATAAACTTAAATAAAATGCACTAGATATTATTACATTTTCAAAAAAATTTAAAACATATAATTAAGGTATCTAATCTTTTAGACACCCTCACCTACACATGTGAATTTTTTTCAAGAAAACACTTGTTTTTTTTCTTTTTTTTTTCAAGGGTGGCGGCAAGGAAGAATGATCAACGATCATCCCATTAGGTTATCACCGGTGGGATCATAAAGTCCCTGATCGCGCCTAGAACATTTCTCGGGACCTGACCTAGCTAAACTAGCATAACAGGCAGCCACTAAACTCTAATGAGGACTTCAGGACTCGAACTCTCAACCTCTAAGTGATGAGTAAAGCCGATACCACCACTAAACCACTCAAACCGATGGTAAAAAACACTTGTTTTAGTCAAGAGAGACAACACAAAAAGGGTGATTGTTCTTAAAGGTAAATTAGGGGGGTTGGGGGCCCCATAGAGTTTCTTTATGGTTTAATGGTGGGTGTAGCCTTTTTTTATTTGCGAGTTTTTATATAAATTAGAGTAATGTTATACAATCTAAATAGAATTCAAATGTTTATTATCTATTAGATGAGTGGAGTTCTATCAAATTTTTTGGTAAGATCCACTCATCTAATAAATGATACGTATTTAAGTTATAATTTTTAAATTCTATTTAGTTATGTACCATTTTCCACTGATAATAAGATTCCACATAGAAATAGTTAAAAGGAGTATCCAAAAATCAGCCTGATTTCTTTGCGAGGATTCCGCTTGTTTTTATAATGCAATTAAATATACTTTTATGGTTGTTTCTCCATCACAATGTTAAAGTTGTCTCCACAACATAGAAAAAGACTTCTCCTCTACTATGTCAATTTTCTGTTGATAAATTATATTATATAGCCTATGAATTTATATCGAATTTCAGTTTGGTCACTGAAGTTTAAGTCGTGTTTCAATTAAGTTCGTTTGTTTGTATTCATTAGCAATTCTTATAACTAGACGTGTTGGCGCATCTTTAGGAGAATTGATTAAGATATTTACATACGCGGTCTCAAAATTATTCACATGATGCTATTTTCTCCTTATTATTGCAAATAAATTTAGACATTAAGGCCTAATAAATACGCATCATAAAATTTGTGAGTGTAATTATTTCATTTGATAATTTTTTCTATAAGATGAATAGAAAAAATTAGGTATGAACTTTAAGGGTAGAAAATGTAATTTACTCAAATTGTTTGGAAGTTGGCATGTTGGGAATCTAGTGAAGGAGAGGTGTAGGAGGGGAATAGGATGCGCTCGTGCGCAGTGCGTCCTGACAAAGTGGGCCCCAACCCACCAATAAATTTTGACAAACATTCATTTATTATTGGAAAAATTATATTTTACACCCCAAAAGATTTAAGATTTAAGATTTTATTTTGAATTCTTAACACTTAAACTTTTTGTGTTATACCATAAATGTATTAAAGTGTTACAATGTAGTTCTTCTATAGTTCTGTTAGTTTTTGTTGCTTATTTTGTCAAAAATTATCTCATTAACATTGATGAATGAGTAACGAAACTAATAGAAAGAACAACATTGTAACATTTTTTTATATATTTACGTGTAATGTAAAAAATTTAAGTTTTAAAAATATAAAATATAAAATATAAAATCTTTAGGTACAAAATCCAATTCGCTTTTTATTCCTGAAAGATGCGTCAATTCTTAATTTACACCCTTAAATATTAAAAATCTCATTATACCCTTGAATTAGTAGCAATATGAACCTGACTTAGGCCGTCGTTTAGTTTTTTGTCATCAATTAAAGCACGTGAGTTGCAAGTGCTTCGAGCATGAACTTATGTGTAAAATTTGTAGACTATTGACGCATCATGTGAGTTACATATGATAAGGTTAATTTATATCTAATTAATGAAACCATATTTTTGATACAAGAAATGGTATTAAATTGATCGTAGATGAAGATCTACAATGATAAATATTCCTCATTCTCATACCTGAAGCACTTGCACCTCACGTTCTTCGACTTATGACAAAAAAATTAAACAACAGTTTAGATTATATTCACATTACTATCAATTCATATATTGATAATACAAATTAAAATTTTTAATATTTCAAAATATAAAATAAAAATAAAATATCTTTCAGAATATAAAATGAGATTAACCCTTATTATTTTTACCTATTCACATTGAAGAAAGTGATGCACAATCCCACGCCCATAGCTCCAAGCTCTAAGTCCCGCGCCCCGTGCCCTCATATCATGTTTTGAACTTTAGTACAAACACACCCACTTCCCAATATGCATTATAGTTAGAATAATAATTCTGTCCCTCTACAATCTACACCTATACCCACACTATAGAGTAATTAAAATCTAATTTGAATCTACAAATTTATTAGAAATTTAAAATTATACTACGTTCAAGTCATTCAAATTTTATACCATATCAACACAAGAGAGACAATTTTATTATTCTTAAAATTTCAGAAGTTAGGTTGTTTTTGATATGATATTTTTATGCCATGACGATGCGTCTGATTGTTGATTGTTTTGTTTTTCTCTTTTTTCGGCTTTACCCTTAAAAGAAATTATGATTTGCTAGTTTTTCAATTAAGAAGGTTGTCTTATTGTCGACGTTTCTTAATTAATATTTTTTATGAGTAGTATAAGGTATGATTGAAGGCATGCTTATTGACTAGAAGCCATAGACAACTTGTATTAATTAAATAATTGGCAGTTAGATGATGACCACTTGGTTAGAATTTGAAATTCATTATGTACCCAAACACAAGTTAGAGTAGAAATTTTTGTTTGAGCATCTCATTTTCTATTTTGATTGAGAATATTATCCCCAAAAAATATCAAACAAAACCCACTACGAAGAAGACTGTGGTGGTCCTCATAGTAAAATAGAGGTCCATACTTCGTAATATAACATAGAGTAGGTGGATAAGATAAAATAAAATTTGGGTGTATCAAATGTCAATCAAGTTGTGATGGTATATTTTTTGAAATTTGTTGTAATTATATGCCAAGTGATTAATAATCGGATGACTAAGTTTCCATGTTCTTATTTACCCCAAATAGACACCCATAAATCATGAAATAATTCGATTCACATCATCCCAATAGAAACAAAAATAATACAATGTCATGACAATTGACGATTCATACAATACAAGAAGATCACGAGACAAAAATTTGAGAAATAAGATATTTTTTTTCAATATTTTGTCATATCAAAACTACGTTAGTTATGTGTTAGATGGTCGGGTCGATTTGATAATGAATGGTGTCCAAATTTATTTTTGTATTTGTTTGGATACAAAATATCAATTTTTAGGAATATACAGTGTATCAACACTTGACATCTCAGCCCTCAGGTGTACTAAGAAAATGTCATATAACAAAATTTGCAAAAAAGTTGGAGATGATCGAACACAACTATATTTGAAAGAAAAGAAAAAGAATAATTAACTGAAGCTTACTTGTCGATGGAGGCAAACTTGTCAAGAATAATGGCCATGCAAAGGGCACTTGATGGAAAAGATAGATAGAATGAACTCAAATTCCCCCACAAAGCTTAAATTAATTTTTAGGAGACAATTATTGCCGCAATCAACAAAAAAATTATCTTTTATTAGTTTCATGTACTGTATATTTGTTCATTATTTTTCATTCAAAGAAGTTCTAAAATAAAATATTTGAATTTTTTACAAACAGACGCTTAAAAATTATATATCGATTGAATATTTATGTCGATGTGAATAAATTTTGAAACAACATTGTTATCATCAAAATATTCTTATGAACACCGTATCAAACTAATCATGTCATTATCAAGTTTATACCAACCCTATTAATTGAGGAGAAAGCCGGAGTTCCTGTCGTGCACTCAAAAAATCATAACTACTACTGTGAACGAAAATGTCCTGCGTTGAAAAATGCCTTTGATTAAATTGTCACGGAAAAGACGTAGAGGTACCGTAATTCGAAAGTGAGAGTTTTTAGACTTCAAGAGAGAGAGAGATAGTGCGTGTGAGGCTCAATGAGACGTCTGTCTTTCTTTCTTTCTTTCTCTCTCATATTTCGAGTGTAGTCAAAGTTGGGATTTGATTCTCTCTCTCTCTATCTATCTATCTCTCAAGTTGTCATCTCCTCTATTCTATTCCTCTTTCTTTTTGTCACTTTACTTCGTCTGCTACCTCCCATCGAGTCTGGTTTATACCACACAGCTACAAATCTCTTTCTCATTCACTTCACAGTAAATGAAAATACATATCTTCATCTCTTTCAATAATAACAAAAATACATATATATAAATTCAGTTCACATAGTTCCTGTGACGGCCGACAATTCTGAACATCGTATCCCAACCCCACAGACAAAACTGTATTCTCTGCTGCTACCTGTGTACTAAATTGTCGTCCCAAAGTACCCATCTTTAACGGTGTCTGATTTTGGATTTGTAGTGTTTCAGGATACCCACTATTCTACTTCTAACGTACCAACACCAGGTAGGGACTCCTCTCTCCTTTTCTCCTTGTTGACCTCGGACCTCCCTTACCTCCATCTACTATTACCATCTCTTTGGATATAGTATTGATTGTAGACTTGATTTTAATTTCATTTTTAGGTTTTCAAATCTGACAGATATTTAGTTGCTCATTTGGGTTTTTTTTGTTGTTTCCTCCCAATTTTGGTTTCTGGGTATTTGATCAACAGGTTTTTTAATACAAAACCCAGGTATAGATAGAGATAGAGAGAGAGGCAGAGGGAGTGGGTGCGGGTTTCAGTCACAAATGTAGAGAGACAGAGAGGGTGGCAGAAGTAGTAGCAGAGAAGACAAGTCATCCCAAATCGACACACGAAATAGCAAAGTCATTGATTTATGCAGTTGGTGACATTATTAATATCGCAATCAGAACAAGATGCAGAGACAATGGAGGATATCATCATCAGGAAGAGAATCGATGAGATCATTTCGCTTTCTCATAATGCTCCTTAGTTTTTGGTGCTCTAATGATTCTTCTTCTTTGGCTTTGGACGCAAGACAATTATCATCAACAAGGCAAAGAAACAATGGCAATGACGCAGTGTCTTTATTGGCTTTCAAACAATCCTCAGTAGATACTGATCCAAATGGTTTCTTGGAAGATTGGGTTCAAGCATCTTCAAGCCCTTGTTCATGGCGAGGTGTCTCGTGCTCCGTCGATAGCAGAGTTACAGAGCTCAATCTCACCGGCGGCGGTCTCTCAGGCCGCCTCCATCTCTCCGATCTCATGGCTTTGCCTAGTCTCACCCACCTCCATTTTAGTGGCAACTTTTTCTCCGGTGACCTTTCATCCAATTCTGGGTCTTGCAGTTTTGAGACCCTCGATTTGTCGGCCAACAACTTATCGGAACCACTCGCTGCACAGTCTCTGTTAACCTCTTGTGACCGGCTTGTCTCTCTGAATCTCTCTCGCAATTCGGTCCCAAGTGGTACTTTGCAATTTGGCCCTTCTCTTTCGCAACTTGACCTCTCTCGGAACAAAATTTCAGACATGAGCCTCTTGAATTACACTCTCTCCAACTGCCAGAACTTGAATCTGCTTAATTTTTCAGACAACAAGCTGACCGGAGAGCTAGATAGCTCACTCTCTTCTTGCAAAAACATTTCAACTCTCGACCTCTCTTGTAATGATTTGTCAGGGTCAATACCGGCCACCCTTGTGGCAGACTCGCCAGCGGTTCTGAGATTTCTTGATCTCTCACATAATAACTTTACCGGCTACATCTCGGGTCTTGAATTTGGGAGTTGTCGCAATCTTACTGTGCTCAATCTCTCTTTTAACAGCATGTCTGGTAGTGAGTTTCCGGCTAGCTTGACGAATTGCCAGCTTCTTCAAACGCTTGACATTGGCCACAATGAGCTGAGTCTTGATATCCCAGGTGCCTTCTTGGGGAAGTTGAAGAACTTGAAGCAGCTGTCTTTGGCCCACAATCAGTTTTCCGGTGAGATTCCGCCGGAGCTTGGAAATGCTTGTGGGACTCTTGAGGAGCTTGATCTTTCGGGGAACCGATTAACTGGTGGGCTTCCTTCCACTTTTTCACAGTGCTCTTCATTGTTCAACCTCAACCTTGGTAACAATCAGCTTTCTGGCAATTTTCTCAGTACAGTCGTCAGTTCTCTAAAAAATCTATGGTATCTCTATGTACCTTTCAACAACATAAGTGGTCCTGTGCCACAGTCCTTGACAAACTGTACTCAACTTCGAGTGCTCGACCTAAGCTCAAATGGCCTAACAGGGAATGTACCTTCTGGGTTTTGCTCATCAACATCCTCCTCTTCTCTGGAAAAGCTAGTTTTGCCCAATAATTATCTCACGGGGATGGTACCATCAGAGCTTGGAAACTGCAAGAACCTGAAGACCATTGATCTTAGTTTCAATAGCCTTACTGGTTCAATTCCCCCGGAAATTTGGACTCTCCCAAATCTTTCAGACGTGGTAATGTGGGCTAACAATCTTACGGGAGGTATCCCAGAAAGCATTTGCATCAATGGAGGAAATCTTCAGACCCTGATTCTCAACAATAATCTTATTACTGGAACCCTTCCACTATCTATTGCCAACTGTACTAATTTGATTTGGGTGTCGCTGTCCAGCAACCGGCTCATGGGGGAAATTCCTGCAGGCATTGGGAATCTTGTAAACCTGGCTATTCTTCAATTGGGTAATAATTCACTTACTGGAGTGATCCCACCGGGGCTAGGTGAGTGCAAAAGCCTCATTTGGCTTGATTTAAATAGCAATTCCCTGACTGGTTCCATTCCACCAGAGCTTGCCAGTGAAGCTGGCCTAGTTGTTCCTGGAATTGTTTCTGGGAAGCAGTTTGCGTTTGTGAGAAATGAGGGTGGGACAGCATGCAGAGGTGCTGGAGGACTAGTTGAATATGAGGGAATTCGATCAGACAGGCTGGCAAATTTTCCTATGGTTCACTCATGCCCATCAACTAGAATCTACTCTGGTGTGACAGTTTACACATTTCCAAGGAATGGCAGCATGATCTACCTTGATCTCTCCTATAATTCCTTGTCAGGAACTATTCCCAACAGTTTGGGTTCCATGAACTTTTTGCAGGTTTTAAATTTGGGACACAACAATCTAGCAGGAAACATCCCCTTCAGCTTTGGAGGATTGAAGGTGATTGGAGTTCTTGATGTCTCTCATAATAATTTACAGGGGTTCATCCCAGGATCATTAGTTGGTCTCTCATTTCTTAGTGACCTTGATGTTTCAAACAATAATCTTTCTGGGAGTATACCTCCAGGTGGTCAGCTGACTACTTTCCCAGCTTCTAGGTATGAGAACAATTCGGACCTTTGTGGGGTTCCCTTGCCTCCTTGTGGCTCTGGAAATAGAGGCCATCCGCAAAACTCTCGCAATCATAGAAAGAAGCAGTCTGTGGCTATAGGGATGGTCATTGGCATTGCAATCTCCGTTTTCTCCATCCTCATGCTCACACTTGCCCTTTACAGGGCGAGGAAGTATCAGCAAAACGAGCAAAAAAGAGAAAAGTATATTGAGAGCCTTCCCACCTCCTGCAGCAGCAGCTGGAAACTTTCCAGTGTTCCTGAGCCTCTAAGTATCAATGTAGCGACATTTGAGAAGCCTTTACGGAAGCTGACCTTTGCCCATCTGCTTGAGGCTACCAATGGTTTCAGTGCTGACAGCTTGATTGGGTCTGGAGGGTTTGGTGAGGTCTACAAAGCCCAACTTAGAGATGGCTGTGTTGTTGCAATCAAGAAACTTATTCATGTTACAGGTCAGGGAGACAGGGAGTTCATGGCTGAAATGGAGACTATAGGGAAGATTAAACATCGAAACCTGGTTCCCTTGCTGGGTTACTGCAAGATTGGAGAGGAGAGGCTTCTTGTGTACGAGTACATGAAATGGGGAAGCCTGGAGGATGTTCTTCACGATAGAGCCAAAGGAGGTAGTACAAAGCTCGACTGGGCAGCTAGGAAGAAAATTGCCATTGGGTCAGCAAGAGGACTAGCATTTCTTCACCACAGCTGCATTCCCCACATAATCCATCGGGACATGAAGTCTAGCAATGTGCTTCTAGATGAAAACTTCGAAGCGAGAGTTTCTGATTTTGGCATGGCAAGACTGGTGAATGCCCTTGACACTCATCTCAGTGTGAGTACGCTTGCTGGAACTCCAGGTTATGTCCCCCCAGAGTACTATCAGAGTTTCAGGTGCACCACAAAAGGTGATGTGTACAGTTATGGAGTTGTATTACTGGAGCTTCTCTCAGGAAAGAGGCCAATCCATCCATTGGAGTTTGGTGATGACAACAATCTTGTTGGATGGGCAAAGCAGCTACTAAAGGATAAAAGAAGTCATGAAATCTTGGATCCTGAACTAATATCAAATATGTCTGGTGAGGCTGAACTATTGCATTATCTAAAGATTGCCTTTGAGTGCCTTGATGAAAAGGCTTTCCGGAGGCCCACAATGATTCAGGTGATGGCAATGTTCAAAGAAATGCACGTAGATTCAGAAAGTGATATTCTTGATGAGATGTCAGTGAAAAATTCAGTAATTGAGGAATCACAAGAGAAAGACAATTAGTCGGTGACAATTGAGCAGGGTGCAGAACTGAAAATGTTCTGCTCTATGTCCTGATACCCCAGATGTGGTTGTAACGATTGAAACTTTTGAAATTACAGAGGCGGGGTTGATTCTTTACATTTTGCTCACTGTACATAATAGAACACCGAACGAGGCAGAAGTTATGGAAAAGGGTAAAGAAAACATGCAAATGGCGTTATCCTCAGTTGTGTAAATTGGGGTAACTTCATTTTATTTCCTTCGGTCATTGCATCCACCAGTGAAGACTTGGAATCTTTGTTCCTTTTCCATATACTTCTGCTTTCTGTCAAGTTTTGCTAACTGATGTGCTGCAATTTGTTTGTTACAAATTACAATTGCTAATTTTTGTTGTTCATAGAAAGTTGGGAATTTGATAAGTGGAATAGCTTTGATTATGTAAAGTTGTAGGCTTGTGGGCAGTGATTTTTCTTTGGATAAGTTGAATCATCAAAATTTCATTTGCAAGTTGGTGTGAATTCAATGATCATTAGATGTCATCGGAGAAGCTTATCTTATTGATTCAGAACTCATTTCAGTTCTAACTTATTCTGGATTGCCAAGAGTTCAAAAGGAAGAGGGGCTAGGGTATAAATTGGATCAACAAAAGCTCCAGAGGGAAAGGGGGTTTCTACATTTGGATTAGTGGTCCTTTTAAATTGGTGAAATATACGTCAAATTGCTTCTGAGTAGCTTACAGCTCATATTATGCCAGTATTTTTGGTCCAATGTGCTCATTCAGTCTTGGTTGGTACATTATGACTGATTTTTTGACCAAAGGTTTATGGTTTCACCCCCCCATGTTGTCCATAGATTAGTGTTCATTAATATGTCAATTTCCTTTTCGTTCAGTTATTAGGATGTTAGTAGATGAAGACACTAATCAGATTTTTAGGAAGACATAAACTCAGGTCAAGGTTATGATGTCTACTGCATTCTCTGGTCATACAATTCAAGCAAATGGCTACTTGAAGTGCTACGGCATTCATGTGGCATAAACTACCCTGATGACAGAGAAAGGTGGGAATGTGCTTATGTTGATTATTATTGATTGTCACTTTGTTATCCTTAGAGATATCCTGATTTTGAAAGTATGCATGGTTGATGGGGAAGAATTATGCAGCATGTGCTAAATTGCTCCTCAGAGTGCAGGATCACTCATTCTATCAGTTGATAAATTCTCTCATTTTCCCACTGACTAGAAATGTCATCCCTCTTAGCTCTTTAGAGCACAAATGACAGAGATGTGTATCAGTTGATGTCATAAAGTTAAAGTCCAAGTCCCTTTGGTATCTTTGACATTGTTGGTACAAATTCTTGCACAACTCAATGATTCTGGCTGACATGTGCGCTCTGAGCCACAGTAGCCTTTACCTCCATCCCACATCGGGTAGGAGTTGCCTCCCCCAGTTCCATATATGCCAAAGCGACTAATGGACCAGGTACCCAGTAGCCATCAGATGGGGACATCATCCATAGGAAGTCTAAGCTTATATGGCAGGGGGAAGACGACTCTCATCCAATGTAGGATGGGGGTAAAGGCTACTGGGCTCTGAGCGCCAGGTTAGCCAAAATCTTTCTGTGGAGGGTTGGATCCTCTGAACGGATTTACTCCCTTACAGACATCATATATCTTGGGTTGGGGGAGG
>CM042197.1:806839-875379 GCA_023539305.1 Ilex asprella
CACCCAAAAAAAAAAGTGAAGGGAGATCTCTCTCTTGGCTGTCTATAATTGGAGGGTTAGAGTTGGAAAATATTAAAATAATATACTAGCAAATAAATCAAAATAGGGAGAGAATTGTGCTTGTAAACTTTCCTCTCCTCTTTTCCTTTCTTTCCCCCTTCAAAGATTCCATCCATTTTTCTGGTGTGGTCCACCCAAACAAACCCCACTTTTATGTGTTTTGTAATTGTGATTTTTTTCCATCATCCCATCATATTTGTTTGTGCTAAGCAATTTCTAGAGAGGGAAAATAAGAGTAGAGAGAGGGACAGAGACAGAGAAACTGACAAGGAGGTGGATGTTTGAGGAGAAATTGACAGGAAGGTGGATGTGTTTTTGTTTTCCCTTTTCCTTTCATGCAAGCCTCTTCAGAAATGGGAACACATTAAGCAGATAATAATCGAAGGAGGTCAGAAAAGGGTCTCCTCCATATCCTCTTAGCCTTTGACTGTAGCTGTGTACGTTATCTCAGGTACTTAGCTCATCATTTTTAATGATTGAGTCTTGTACTGTGTTGCCTGGGTTTCATTTTTTTCCCATTTTCGTGTTTGTGTCTCTTAATTGGGGAAATTTAATGTCTTGTTGTTCTTCAATTTGAGGATATACCCTTTTCGTTTTTGACGGTCCATGTAAAGAAAGTTATTTGCTTTTTGTAGTAGATTTATCTCAGATGTTGTGATCCCGGATTTCCATGTTTGTTTGATCTTGATGGGTTTTGGGATTTCAATTAATGGGTTTCATTTATCTAATGAATTTTGATTATAGATCTTTCTCGACTTCCAAACTTTGTTTGTTGTAGCATGGAAAACTAGGAAAGGAAATGGTCCCAGGATCATCAAATGCTTTCAGGGGTTCCCCCTAGATTGGTTCTTATCATTTACCTTTTGTTGGATTTATTATTTCCTATTGTATGTGTTTATGAAAGCTTGCCAGAATGATCCATCACCACTAAATTGGTTGATTTGCTTAAGATTTTTTTTTTGGTTGAGGGAGGGAAAAAATGAATAATGGGGTCAAGCATGTCTAAGAGAGCTATAGTTTCTTTTCTGTTGATTTGATTGTAATCGCCTTCCAATCCATGGGCCAGAGCTTGATTTCAACTGACCCAAAATAGTGTGAAGTACATCAGAAACTTGTTATGTATATTCTACTAAGCAGTGAGGACATGGCTATAGCCTTAATTCTGAGTTTAGTCCTGTTGTGTTATGTTCTACTCCCAATTTGTTGTGCTCAAAACTGATTCCTTGTCTTTCACACATCATGCTCATCTTTCAGGTATACATCCATCGCATTCTCCTTGATCTTATAGTCCTGATTTTGAGCTCGTAAAAGCCTGAGGCGGTTTAACTGTCATGGGTGGATTTGATGACCATGTTGCTATAATGGGAGATTGGATGCCTCCCAGTTCAAGCCCAAGAACGTTATTCTCAGAAATGTTAGGTGATGGTGTTGGCTTAAAGTCAATTACTGAACCAAGTTCTGGTGAAAATAAATATGGGTTCCCTTTTCCAGCACCTGGAGACCAGGTTGTGTTTCGTAATACTGATGAAAAGATTGGGGAAAGAGCTGGTGATCAAGTAAATAAGTTAAGTGCATTTCCTGAGCAGAAAATGAGCTCTCGAGGAGGTCTTGTGGAAAGGATGGCAGCCCGAGCTGGGTTTAATGCTCCAAGGTTGCACACAGAAAGCATCAGACCTGCTGACATTTCACAGAATTCAGAAGTTCGTTCTCCTTACTTGACAATTCCTCCTGGTCTTAGTCCAACAAGCCTGCTAGATTCTCCTGTTTTCCTTTCGAATTCATTGGTAAGCTCTACATGTGGATAGCCTTTGTTAACTCTTTAAAAGTACTTGTCATTGCTTTCAGAACAAACATCTAAAATTATCTTTGTATGATTTTCTTGCTCAAGCCGCCGTATTGTTTTAGCAGCATTTACAAATGAGAGGACACCATATCATATTAGCTACTCTTTGGGTTACCTTTCTCAAAATGGAATCATGGAATAATGGTTTGAGTGCTTTGATGTGCTGATTTAATATCACGAACAAGTGGGCTAAAGATGCAGGCACATATTCATAACTCAAAAGTAAAATTCAACCCATTTTGTAGTGGTGGAAGCAACAGGTCCCTTATGATGAGACACAAAATGTGGAATTAAAGAACCACATTGCCTGAACATTCCATTTTGCGTTTGGGGAAGCTTGTTCTTTGTTCTGATTTTTCCTTTAGTGTATTACTATTAATGTTTTTTTCTTCAGAAACATCAGATGAGAAAGTTAACTGGGATTTTGGCAAGATTGTTCCTGTATACTTTTGCACAAATTCTAAAAATAATGCCATCATCAGACCTGTAGGTGAGAAGTTGAAGAATTTATGCATTTTACATGCCATAGACCACCAATTTGGAAGGTTGGCAATGTATGAACTGATTATTTACAATTACATGTTTTTCAAGGTGAGAAGCTCTGCAGCAAGATATTTAGATGTTCTTATTCATGTTACTACCACCTCAAGTGATGTGGTGCAAGGTGGTTGTCTTTGGTGATAGTCATCATTAGATCCAAATGAATGGGCCCTGAATATCTCATTATTGTTTTGCTTGAGCTGAGGTGATTAATATTTCAGAACGCATGGATTGTACTAATTTCCACAATTTCTGAATTTGTTTTATAACAGGTTCAGCCATCACCAACAACAGGAAAATTCCCATTTGCCACAGGTTCCAACAATAGAAACTCCATGTTGAATACAGAGGCCCCTACTAAGACTAAAGATAATTTCTTCGAGGACATTACCTCATCCTTTGCATTTAGGCCTGTCACAGAATCTGGTCCTTCCGTTTTTCTTGGTGCGGCAAGGAAGGCAAGTATATTTTGGGAGATCCATTTCACATCTAAAACTGGGAAAAATATTATTTATACAATTCATGTTAGTGCTCTCTCTCATGCACATGCACGGACAAACATGTGAAAGGAATGTTATTCATGACTGAATGTAATGAGGGGCAGGATTTAAACGTTTTGTTAAGCAAGAAGATAAGAAGTTGTCCTTTTTCTATTCATCGAGTAGTATTTACTTTTTTATGTACAGGTGACTCCATCTGCTCATCCTCAGCTATCTTTTTCGAATATTGAGGTCTCGGTTCAGTCAGAGAACTCTCTTCTACCTCAAAATCTAGAACCTGCCAAACTTCCCTCTCCAAATGGAACCACACTCCATGTGCAGACCGACTTCTCCAGACCATCTGCCGAAAAGGTTGCTGGGGACAATAATATCTTATCAGAACCAGAGGCTTTTGATACTGTTCATGGTAGTTCAGATCATTCTCCACCTCTTGCTGAGCATCCAGTGGAGGATGCAGATCAGAGAGGAAGTGCAGATCCCAGTGTTGGTGGTGCCCCATCTGAGGATGGGTATAATTGGAGAAAATATGGGCAGAAGCAAGTAAAGGGCAGTGAGTATCCACGAAGTTATTACAAGTGCACTCATCAAAACTGCCCTGTCAAGAAGAAAGTGGAACGATCTCATGAGGGTCATATTACAGAGATTATCTACAAGGGTGCACATAACCACCCCAAACCTCCACCCAATCGAAGAACAGCCCTTGGATCTTCGAATGCACTCAGTGACATGCAACTCGACATGTCTGAACAAGGTGGAGCAGGTGCTGATGGTGATCTAGTTTGGACAACCATGCAAAAGGGAACTGCTGCTGGCGCCCCTGATTGGAGGCATGACAATCTTGAAGTGACATCATCAGCAGCACTGGGCACTGAATACTGCAATGCATCTGGCTCTTTGCAGGCTCAGAATGGTGGTCAATTTGAGTCAGGTGATGCAGTTGATGGCTCATCTACTTTTTCGAATGAAGATGATGAAGATGACCGGGGAACACATGGCAGCGTATCACTAGGTTATGATGGTGAAGGAGATGAATCTGAGTCGAAGAGAAGGTTAGTTCAGTTTCTGTTCTGTATTGAGTGATTTCTTTTATTCGAAAAAATAAGATTGATTTATGTTGTTTGATATCCTAGAAAAATTGAAGCTTATGCGACAGAAATGAGTGGGGCTAGCAGAGCCATCAGGGAGCCTAGAGTTGTAGTACAAACAACGAGTGAGGTGGATATACTTGATGATGGGTATCGCTGGCGCAAGTACGGGCAGAAAGTAGTGAAAGGAAATCCAAATCCAAGGTCATTATCTTGTTCATGTTTCATCTTTATGATCAGGAGGGTCCTAAAACAAGTTGCAAGTATGTAACTGGAGATGATATTCTGTTGTTCTTCTGACACAGGAGTTACTACAAGTGCACGAGTGCGGGCTGCACTGTAAGGAAGCATGTGGAGAGAGCTTCACATGACCTCAAGTCAGTGATCACCACATATGAGGGGAAGCACAACCATGATGTTCCTGCTGCTCGCAACAGCAGCCATGTTAACTCGGGTGTTTCCAATACTCAATCTGCTGCTGCTGCTGTTCATAGGCCTGAACCATCACAAGTTCACAACAGCATGACAAGGTTCGAAAGGCCTCCACTCGGGTCATTCGGTCTGCCTGGAAGGCCACAGCTTGGACCTTCCCATGGCTTTGGTTTTGGAATGAACCAACCGGGTCTGGCCAATCTGGCAATGGCCGGGTTGGGCACTAGCCAAGGCATTCATCCATATTTAGGTCAGCCACGCACAGTGAATGAAATGGGTTTCATGTTGCCCAAAGGAGAACCGAAGGTGGAGCCTATGACAGAACCTGGTTTGAACCTCTCCAATGCCTCATCAGTTTATCATCAGATGATGACTAGGTTGCCGCTTGGACATCAGATGTAAACTTCATAAATCCTTTTTTTTTCCGTCCATTTTCTTTAATATCGAAAGTAGAAACATTCGAGTTTTAAGCATAAATGTGCATTTTACTGCCGATGCATTGTTTTTTTTTTCTTTTTTCTTTTTTTCCCCCCCCTATATTTATATTTTTGGGAATTGATCTGTGTGAAACTTTTTAAGATGTCATGATTAAGTATTCCCTCCCCTTTGAAACGAATCATAATTAGGAAGTTGCAACTTGACCTAATTCAAGAATAATTTGATTTGTCATATTTTGTAATTAGGGTTAATAATCAAGTCGAGTTTGTCGAGTTCATTTTTTTTAAATAAGTCAAAAAAAATATTTTTCTAAACAAGTCTATAAAATGAGTCAAGTTTGAACCAAATTCAAACCGAGCCGAATCTGAGCTATTCTCAACTAGTTTAATTATTTTAAATATAAATGAGTCAAATTTTATAAGCTCGAGTCAAGTCAAAATTGGCTTAAAAATATATTTAAGTTTAATTGATTTAGAAAACGAAATGAGTTGAGTCTAACCAAGCCGAGCCCAAAATGAGCTGGACTCAAGTAAATCCAAATAGTTTGACTTGATTATCAATCCTACCCATAGCCTCTCATTGGGCATCGTTTGTTGATGTATTCCTTTTGAAAATGTTACACCGGTCTAAAACTAGGACACAGGCAAATTTCATCATATCAAAAAAGTTCGAACTGTCTTAATATCATCAAGCGTAAAGCTGCAACACTAAACTTAAAATGTGGTGTAGATCTGCACTTGAGAGAGAGAGCTGGACAAACACCAGTTGCTGCATCATGAACCAAAATAACCTGAATGGATTGCACAAGGCACACCAGACATGCTCATATAAGCTCGGATACAAAGTAGAGAAGAAATCAGATTCTATATATGTGCTGGGAACCTGAGTAAATTATGTGTCGACTATGAATACATACGTCTCAAATGCCTTTTCATTAACTATTGGACTGCAGCAAATTAGAGCTATAAAATTTGATTGGTGGATTACATGTAGGAATTCCAGATATGAAGATAACCCATCACTGCGATTAACTCGACAACTCTCGACATAATGGGTTCAAGAAAATATGTACTTGCCTACAAACCATTGTTTGATGCCAAAAACCCAAGGCATAACTGGCTTCCATGTCTTACTTCCAACTTGAGTTTGACAGAAGCAGACAATGAAACTTGTGTTTGGGTAACTAGTTCCATCATCTCGTTAATGGCCGTTTGCAACCATCTCCTGCTGATTGTCTTCTTGTCTCTGGTGGTAGACTGAGTTCCTGCGTTTAACTTCATCTCTGCCAAAGTGTAGAAAAATCAATCAGAACTGAAGTTAACTAAAACACAAGGAAAACTGAAGTGTGAAGCTGCCAAACGAAGATCACATCTATCATCTATGGGGTCCAGTCGACCCATAATGAAGTGGACTCAGGTTTTCCAAGTACTTCCATGAGTCTGTGTCAGGTTTTCAGCACAAGTACCTAGTTAAACTCAAACAATTATCCAAGGCTTATTTTTCATTTATGTTTTTGGTTTCATTTCGAGAAGCTTGACATGCAAAGCATTTCACCCCAAAAAAAATTGTCTGCTCAATGTTTAAATTGTTGCCACAACCCAATACACAAAATAAAACCCCAAAAGCATTGAAAATATGCTGCCAAAATTATAACTTTGAAACAGCATCAAAATCATCAGGATCCTTTTTTCCGGTAACAAGTCTACCGAGCTTCAGTGTGACTTTTGAAAAGGAGTATTTTACTATGAGACGATGTTTTGAACAGATTAACACAACAATATAAATCACAACAGGAAAACAATATAGAAGCAGGATTGCAAATAAACATAAACCAAAAGACTTGGTAACCTGAGACAGTTCCAAATTGAATCGTAATAAAGAATAGCAACTATTCTGCGTTTTCTTTCTTTTTGGAAATCTCCACCACGCTTAACTACAGGCAACTGTTTTATTCCCTTGGCCTCCATTAGCTGCTTAGCAATTCCCAGATCAGTATCCGGATAACAAGTTAGAAGTCCACATTCTCGTCCACGATAGTTTATCCCTCGAGTGTAGACAGAGGAAACAAGGAATGTATTTACCTGCAAAATAATTTAGCTAAAATAAACTTTGTACAAATAATCATCCTTCACAAGCAGAATCTAAGTTATGAAAGAAGACAGGCAATGAGAATAGATTTTCTAAATTTTGCATTCAATATTCACCATGACAAAAGAGCAATAGAAGCATATCATCATTTCCATTGATAATACATACATCTGGAAGAGAAGAATCCGTCATGGAAGAATCACCAGAATTCTTGCACAGGAACCTTTTAATATCACCATAGGTTAGAATTCCTTCTAGATTATTTTCAGCATCAACCACAAGAACACAACTCTGTTGACCATCATGCATCCAGTTTAAGGCCTCATACAAAGATAGGGTCAGTGAGACCTTCAAATAGTTCTTGGACATAGCCTGAGAAACCTGATTACAACAAAGAGAAGATATCGAAAATTCGATCCACTAATTGAAGTATTAGATAACAAAAAGCATCCTTCAGGCCAGACAAGAGGGGGGAAATAAAAGAAAGACAGGGACCAACTTGGCCTTATTTCATAATCAGTTCAAAATAGAAAAGAGAAAATAATTCAACCTTCAATTCTTCTAGAATTACATCGTCGTCAAGTGCTTCATTGTTACCAACATTTTCCATAACAGACAGTTCTATAGCACCTCCATCATCAGTTCGTCGCGAAATACCTTCCCCATTTTCTCCTTCAACTGGTAAAAGAATAGAATAACCTCTTGATAAACTCTTTGTATCAGATCCCTCCATCTCCTTGGACTGGTTTGTCACAGAAGGCACCCAAATGGCTAGTCCAACAGCCCCCTGCTCACAAATTCTAACATAAATAGACATATACAAATTCAAGAGTGGACATTGTGTACTTGCAACCCATGTCAGAGGCATTAACAATCACAAGAAACCAATAGAACACATTCGACATCAAACTGTCCAGGAACTAGGGTACCGGGTCAACTACTTTGCAATGAACAATATGTGAACACATACTAAACCCATTTTTTTATTGATAAGCAATTCACATGCATCACACATAGGACATATTCTAAAGGATCAAACCTATGAAACTCGAGGAAGAAAGAGTGATAAAAACTTTTTAAGTTCCCAACATTATAAAATATATTTTTTCCCAGAAGTGTCAAGGTCTGACCAAATTTGAGCAAAGAACCAACTAGGCAGTGAACCTGGCACCAATCTATCCATTTAAGGATGGGAGGAGGTACTACCTAGGCTAATAGGCTATTTATTCATGCATTAGTATATTAAATAGCTTAAGCTACTCCTATCTACCAAACAAATAATTGCTAATCTGTTTCCAAGGCAGAGTCTTGTGAACCATTATCCGTTGTCCATGCTGCTAATTCAACATGTGGCTAACAACTAAAGATACCTTCACCCTTTTTTTTCGATAAGAAAAGATACCTTCACCCTTCAGATTTCTGAGATAGAAAATGTGCCAAAAGCATGCAAAACGGAGTAAAAAAAAATACTGCTTATTGAAAATGAAGCAACTCAAAATTGGGAACACACACCATTTAGTATAATAGATTATTGCTACTGTCTATAAAAGATATTCTAGTGTGATGCCAATATCTGGTGGAGAAAATGATAAACTGGGCAAACAAATAAGAGAAATAATGAATCAGGATAAAATGTAGCCTTATTTGACTTCACGCGTGCATACGCTAAGAGGTGCATCTGAGTTGTTGGTAGCTAAAAGTACCATGAGGGGAAGCAAGATCCTGTAATCTCTCGTCAGCTCAAACAGAAGTAAAACTGAAGTCAATGGCACTGAACAAACTGAAGCTAATGTAGCAGCCATCCCAACCTGCAGAGCGATTTGAAGGTTGAAGGAACATGCAATGATCAGAATTAATCTTCAACACAATCAAAAAGAAGTATAGGATAATTACTAGTCCAAGCTAACAAGGATACACAATAGAAACCTATTACCAGTGCATATGCCTGTGGCTGTGCAATAGCATCACTTCCTGGAATGGCCGAATTAATAAGTTTTCCAGCTGAACCCCCAAATACAGCACCCACGGCAGCACCAATCATCAAACTTGGTGCATACAACCCACCGACAAGCCCAGATCCCTTGCACAGGGCTGTTGCCACAACTTTCGCAGCAGCTAACTGAGCTAGTAGCCAGATTCCAGGTGCTGACGCAGTTTTCCCAGTATGCAAAATTTCATCAACATTAGTGAAACCCCAATAGAGTATTCCAGGATACTTAAGAGCTATTATCCCAGCTCCTAAACCCCCTAAAGCAGGACAAACAACAGTGGGAAGTCCAAATTTTTCCTTGAAAAACTCAAATGCCATGTTGAACCAAAGTACCAATCGAGTGAATGCTACACTAACTACTCCACACAGCATTCCCAGTATCAGATACAAAGGTAATTCTGCATAGGAAGAACAGACTATTATTAGAATTAGTAGTAAAGGATAATCTAACCTTTTCACTAGATCTGTCTATAACCCTAAGTTCGATCAGTTTAAAATTTGAAGCGATTATTTCCTCCTGGCTTCCTATTTTGTGATTTTTTATGAACAATTAGGCATGATGATGTCGTGGTAAAAAAAATTATTTTTAGCTTCGTGGGAGTGAGAGTGGGACCTAAGTTCCGTAGCCTATATTAGAGAATAGGACCCAACAAAGCTAGAACAAGATGAAGAAATCAAGAATTGGTTGTGTGATCATTTTCTAGAAATGCCCATTGCTTTGAGTTTGAGGGTAGTGGACTAATTGGAAAAGGACATTAGAGTTGCTTGGCTTATGGTTGTCAAAGAGGACTGGTGGAGTCATTGGCTCATGGGGAAAGGGTTGTAGCTGGTGGGGAGAGAGAGAGAGAGAGCTTTTTGAAGAACCACAGTATGCGTAATTGGAGAACTTAGAAGAGTTTAAAAAAATACAAAAGAAAAGAAAGGTTAGCTTTGCAACAATTACAACAACCACCACCAAAGAGCAGAGTACAGAAAATCACCATCCACTAATCAAATTTATCAAAAAGCAAGACCACACTAATTTAGTTCTCATACTAACTTTCTCTTTTGAAAGCTTAAGCCATGCATAAGGCAAAACCAGAAAATTCTTTTTTTTTTTTTTTTTTTGGGGGGGGGGGCGGCACATGTGCGTCTACCTATATACATAGTGTGTATAGCCCATTCTTTTCTCTTGTGCTGGGCAATTAAATAATTAGTCTAAACCAAAAATCTCAAGCTTTGAATTGTTAGTAGTCTAGAAGAAAAGTAGAACTTGAAAGATCATTTAGCATCGAGCATGCCACAAGCATCTAATTTGAAGTCCGGCAATCAACCTGGTACTTGCTCATGGCAGTTGGTCTAAATGCTATACAACATAAAGGGATGCAAGAATTCATTTTTATTTATTTATATTATTATTATTTTTTTTTGGGGGGGGGATGCATTGTTTTTAACTGCTTATGCCAGGCGGACTGACTTCTGGAAGGTCCCATACATTTTCACGCTGGGTACCAGCTTCAGTATTTGTGCACATAGCTCAATTGTCAGCATATTGCATTGCAACAGCGGAGGCAAATGACCTTCCGAAAAAAACAACGGAGGCAAATGTCTGAACCCATATGCACCATGAACATAAAAAGACAAGAAAATATGTCAAGCATGTGATACAACTATAAATTTTGATAAAAAATAAGGTAGATCAAACAGGGTTGTTATCTACAAGCATCATTCCATTTTTCTTTTGCATACACTTACGCCATTACAACATGGATGAATAATGCACTTGTTTTTCCTCCACCTAGAGGCAAAATTTTGCATACCAACAGTAATACTAATATTAATGCATAGAACATAGGAAGAAGGGAGAGAGAAGTAATTCGTATTCAAGACACAACCTATAGCCTGGAAATGATGACTGCAAAAATTGACATGATGTCAAAAGCAATATGACTATTTTCTATCTTATTGGGGAATTTCTTCATGAATAACTTAACTAGAATAACCAACCACATATCTAAATACAACGGTAAAATTATTTTGAGCATATGAGAACCGTGCACAAATACATCTGTATTTTCATTTATAATAACTTGAACTGGAATTAGATAAAATACCAGCAGCAGATTTTAAATCATACGTGGGCACTGTAAAAGCCTGTTTCTCCCCTAGTACAGCATTTGATACAGTGGATGAAATAACAGATGCCAATATTATCATGGCAGTTGTATATGGAGGTGAGTTCTCTGCACGTTCAGGCCTTAAAACAGTTTCAATGGCAAAGAAGCAACCAGCGACTGCTGCATTAAAACCTGAAGCAAAAGGAACAGATGTATAATATATAACACAAAATTCAAAACAACAAACGAAAGGAAAAAAAAAAGGTAAGAGGAAGACAAGGAGTGCGTAAAACTTCTCTTATAATTGATGAATCAGCAAGACAAAGAGGGAAAAAGAAGACATGTTAGTTGGAAGCAGGTAAAGAACATCACAAAAGGAAGCTGAGTAAAAAAATCCATATACATATCAAAAGAATGAACAAAATAGAAATTCTTCCATCAAGCAAAAGAAATCTGTCACTCTACTAAACCTAGTGGATTGCTTCAGATTCTTCGGGAAATCCTGTGGACAAATCCCTCTACCTAACCTGTCGTCCAAATCATTATTTACCATATGATGAAATGAACCTTCCGTATGAAAATATAATTGACAAGAGACGGACCTTGAGAATATCCACATCCCCACCCCCCCCAACCCACCACCACCAACAATAACAACAATGGAAAGACTAAGCAAAGGATACTCATTTTAGAGCAATCTCTCCCACTCCTGACAGCCATAATGAAGGCCAAATTAGATTGTAGGTCTTTGGTACATGTCGAAATTTATAGAAGATCCCAGGCAACATCAAACAATTCTTCTGTCCATCCTCCTCCTCACAAATCTTCATTATTTTTCTTGCTTTATTCACTTTTATAACACATTTTCCTCTTTTTTATTTTTGTCCGTGGCATGGTTCAGGTTGCAATGTCGGTCATCGACTCGGAGGTCCCTATAAGAAATATTGCGTCAGCGGAATGTCATCAGGCCACAAGCAGTGACTCAATGATGATGACTCCAAAAACTCGTTTGAATCAACTGAGACGTCTGTAAGTCAACCATAACAGCCACTTATTTTAAGCTGTAGAATTGGAAGAATGGGAAAAGTATGTTGAACTGCAGCTATCATACAACCAAAAAGACCATGTGGATGCAGGGAGCAGCTTCCATATGATAATAGAGGTTCCTACTTCTTAGGTTTGTCTCATGGAGAATGATCCTACAGACACATAGTGACACAAATTGACAGCCACACATACTAAAATAGCAAATATAGGACCACACTCGAAAACTGTTCATAAATATTTTCTGATAAAAACTGTTCATAAATATTAAAGGGATTTAAAGTTCCCCCCACAAAAGAAAGCTAATGTCCAAGAAGTAAGAGCCTTAAAGACCGGAGTCAATGTTAGCAAATTCCCCAATGTACTTATGATTGACCCACATAGGATAAAATCCTATTATTCAAGAGTAATCAATATAGAAAATTGGTATGAGCATACCTGGTTCAAAATAATTAGACCAACACATGGGTTGATCATCCGGTCAACAGTGCATCAGACACATTCAACCCACCACATCATGACATGATCTACAATGGAAACCCCAGTGCAAGCAAAAGTTATTTGATCTGACAAATGGATGACAAGTACTTCAAAGTAACACCGACCAAAATAAGTACTTTCAGTTATATTGGAATATATTTAAAAATTCAATCGTTTAACAGAAAGAATGAGTTTTTGATAGCCCTGTGTGTTGAGGGATAAATTTCACAAGGCTTCTGCTTATTGGATGGGATTCACAAATCCTCTGTTTCATACCACAAAGAAATGGATCACACCTTGCATCCGGTGAAATGTGTGTATGCCAAATCCAAATACAGAAAAACATCCTAAATTATACGAGTAATTTATTGTCCATGCAGCTTAGCAAACGATATGAGAGTCACACCCACCACCAAACCAAAAGAATGACAAAAAGGATCTGTACAAAGTGCTCATCTAGAAGTAAATGAAGTGAACAATTTCCAATACAAACAAAAAAATGCCTGCTAACACAAAGTAGTTTGAACAAAACAAACTGGATACCTGAAGAGATACCAGCAGCAGCACCAGCGGCAACAAGAGCAATTCTTCTTTCCCTGTTGTTTTCCATCATCATAGAGCATCCATTGGCACATGATTTTCCGATATCTACACTAGGACCTTCAGGACCCAACGAACAACCAGTACCTAAGGTTACAGCAGCCTGGATGGCTTTTACTATGGGAACTACTCCAGCAAGCAAATCAAAACCTTGTCCTTGAGAATAAGTGGACTGCCTTATTTGATCCAATATTTCAAGAAGACCATGTAGCATGCCGACCATAACTCCTCCTGTGACCGGTATTAGGAGTATCCGATGCCAGGTGTCAGCTAGTCTCTGTAAACGAAGCCAAGCAGCTCCCTCATTCGGAGTACCAGCCCACGCCCATTCATGTATTACATGCACCTAAACAAAGGACTTGAGTGTCAATCATTGTCAAATAAACTAAACGCTTAGTATTATAGTATGGGAAAGGCACAAACACTCCAATGTTGTTATCACAAAACTTGCAAGATCAAACAACTATGTCACGTTAAATTACAAGTAAATAAATGTCTGAGAACTAAATTTCATCACCGTAAACAAGCAACAGGTCTAGATGAACCAAAAATACCTAATTAGCAGAATTGAATTCAGATGTAAGGACATTATATAGCATTAGCATAAAGACATAAACTGACCCCTCTGTTGAAGGCAGCGACGCAGAGACCGGTGGCAAGGCCAAGAAGGCAACCAATGAGCAGCAATGCCCATTCAGGAGGAGCGCTGTCGCCGAGGATCTCATCACCACCACTGCCCCTACACATGCCGTGTACAGCATGATCTGGAATCGAAGAATGGTCCCTCTCCGCCCGGTGATCCCTATCTGACCGCTTTATACTCAAACGACGTCCCGAAAACCTTCGATCCAAGCGTTTCAGCAGATCTTTAATTCCTTTCTTAGTCCCTGGAGATCCTTGACCTTCCAAGTCCCCCTCTGAAGCTGACGAATTCGAACTCAGCAGTGGATTTTGATCCTTGAATTCGCCTCCCGACATTTCAACTACAACGCACAATTCCATTTTTCATACATGTAACATCGTGTGTTTGTTCATAATAATTAGACAACTTCGGATGAAGATTTGAAGAGGAAATCGTGAAGGCAATCTTCGAAACGATGCCTTAATGGTACACGCGAAGTGAATTTTAGCTTTACAATTCAAAAAACCGGGGACGGTTGGTTTGTATAGGTGACAGAAAATTTCCGGAGGTTTTTCTCTCGGTTTCACCTTCCAGGCGACTATGATCCGAAGACTCTCTGGACTACCAAACAGGTAGTGGGGAAATTACAGTTTCGCATGCCTTGTGCTCCCCAATGTTTTTGTTAATTACGCGTCGACCTCGTTTGGATTTTTTGGGGCTAGCCTAATCGCCTAAGGCTTAACGGCTGGAAAATGATAGGAGGTAACGAACAAAAATTCCCATGAAATAACCCGCACGATTTGTCCAGAGGCGAGGGGTTGGATTTTAAGGGTTCGGTATTTATACGATATTTTTCAAGTTTAAAAGATACTTGTGATGTACAGAATGATTGTCCTCCCGCTATTTTGAGTTTATAATGATCCTACCTTATAAATGTTCTTGGTTTAAAACAATATTACAAATGAAATAAGGAATTTTAAAACTTTAGGACAAATTATACTAACACCTCCATATTTGTAAGAGCAACTTAATCATCCTCTAATACTTAAAAATAAAGTAAAAATCCTAATTTTGAATAATTTGGGTAGGTATGGGTGATATTTAGCCTTAGTCTACTATCATCAATTCATTAGAGTTTC
The DNA here is from genome assembly GCA_023539305.1 of Ilex asprella. Lineage (NCBI taxonomy): Eukaryota > Viridiplantae > Streptophyta > Magnoliopsida > Aquifoliales > Aquifoliaceae > Ilex > Ilex asprella. The sequence goes on from CM042197.1 coordinate 821,797, forward strand.
AATACTCCATTTTCCAAAACATACAGCATGCAATAGAGAATACAATGTTGTAGGGCATATCAAGATTTTAAGTCAAATTTTCTAGACGTGTTAAGTGAATCCAAATTTTGTGTCAGGAAGAAAAAATATATATAGGTTAAGCATAGTGAAGAATTGGGTTAGTCTTTAAGATCAGATTATTTTATTTTTTATAAATATTCTAATCGTAATATAAATGATCTACTTTTAATCAGACCGAATAAATAATTAGTTAAAATATATGTAAGTTGGTCTGAACATCTCAACCAGTGTTATCAGAACCGGACCGGACCGGGCGGTTGGACCGGTTCAACCGTGAACCGGGACCTTAACTGGTCTGGTTCTGTAGTTGAACCGCTTAAGGAAGAGAATCAACTAAAAATTAAAAAATCGGCCGATTCTTGTTAAAAACCATGAACCGACGATTTTATAAAAACCGGGCGGTTCAATGACAAATGAAAAAATAAATTACAATCCCTTAAAATCTCAACTCTCAAGTTTCTACCCTAACTCCTAAAATATGATGATAGCTTATTTTTTTTTAAACAGGAATTATATCTCAAATGATCTCTGTCGCTAAGATTTTAAATTTAATATTGAATTTTTTTACTTAACTTTATTTATCAAGAATGTTTCTTTTTCTCAAAAATTATATCTCAAAAATGTTTCTTTTACTTAATTTTATGACAAATTGTATGTATTTTAGACATATTTTATATTTTTTAGTTAAATTATTATATTTTATAATTATTATATATTTTTTTATTTTTTTTTATTATATGGTCGGTCCGACCAGTGACTCACCGGTTGAACCAGTGAACCATTGACCCAGTTCCCTAGCCGGTTCAATGACTGGTCTGGTTCTGATAATATTGATCTCAATTGTTGAATAAAAAAATTGATGAATTGAACTTTGTGGTTTTGTGCCCATGACATGGTTATTATTTTTTAAGTATAATTACGCGAAATGCTTGCAATACTTTTTCAGTTAATCTATGTTTCATTTATAGATACGTATCTAGCTCTCATTAGAGCTTTTTTTTAGGTTCATATAAAAAATTATAGGTGTACATAAAAAAAAAAAAAAACACGAATACGCCACTTTCTTAATGCATAATGGGCGCACGATAAATTATATAAAACAAGTGAGAACAATTAGTCATATCTACTTTAGTAGAATGACTTAAAAAAAAATTAACTTATCATAAGTACTATTCATAAGAAAAGTATTGTTTGGAATGATGTATTAGAAATACTTTGGAAAAAAAGTTAAAATTATTTTATCACTTAAATAAGTTTAAAAATAAAATTTTTATTTATCAAAAATCACTTCAGCTAATTATTTCTATCTATATTTTTTCCCCTAATCTTGTCAACTCTCTCGATGACGTCTCAAGCTAGGGTTTGTCAACAACATTTTTTCCACGAGTGTGATGTCGGAGAGTTAGGTGTTCACCCACGAGATCTTGACGACTCTTTTTCTTCTCCATTCTTTTAGTTATTGTAAATCTAACCAAGTCTATGCTGTACACGTTCTTTCAATTTTTATATTGTTTAATTTTCTTGGATTTGTATATTACGTGAAATATATATGATAAATTTGTCTCTATCTCTCTATTCATTTCTGTTTATTCTTTTAGAAATTCTAATTTCTACCAAACACAAGATATATTATTGTTAGGGTTGTTTATGTTCTTAGATGAATACAAACACACTTTTTTTATAAAGCTACTTTGATTTTAGACATCCAAACAATATTTATTTTAAAATTTTTTTTATTATAAAGTACTTTTAATAAACACGCATTAAAAAAATAATTTTTCAATTTAATAAATCATCCTAAACGCTACTGGTCAATGGTGCTCAAGGAAAGTAAGTAATAAGCTGGTGCATTGTTGCAAAAGAATAATTGACAGGGCGCTCATAGAGTTTGTAGTGGAATCTCGATGTTTATGCACGATAGTATAGTAGTATCACAAAAAAGCATAAAATCCAAAAAAATAAAAAAAGATAGCATCACAAAAGTAATAGGTTAAGGAATAATGCTATAAGGACTTAACTTTTTCCATTTGAACTTTAGACTTAATGGTATTTTCTGTCTTGTAAAAATTTCGCATTCTTAAAATCAAAAGTTCAAGTCACGGAAATGATAAAAACGTGATTTGTTAGTAAGACGAATCGCATCTAATTTTTTAGTATGAGTTCAAAAATTTATCGAAAAACAAGACTTGATTTAACTGGTATATAAATTGAAGTTGCAATTTATGCACTCGAAATTTACTTTCAATTCTATTTAAACTTATAAACTTGAGCGAAATAAGCACGTTTTTTTTCGTCGAGATCAAAATATTTCCAGTGTCACCAAAATTTAGGAAATAAGGAGAATGGCTCCACAAATCTTTTATCATCTAATTTGTTTATATATACAATCAAAAATACATTTACTAGAAGAGTAGGAATTTGATTTGGATATTTTCAAAATAACGATTAAGGTTAATTTAATTTTATTTAACAATAAAAAATGTATTTATTTCGCTCAAAAATGTCATTTCTATACATAAACGTACTCCTTCCTGATGTTCGACAATTCTATTAATTCTGACATTATTTTGTTTTTGTCCATGGTGACGCACACAAGCCGAAATAAGTTGCACGCGAGGCGTGTTTGACTAAGGCGCGTGCACACGTCTACAGGCTTGGCATTGACGTGTGAACTGTGAATTCATTTCTTAGGGTTTCTTCGACTTTCGTCTTACACGTCAATGCTAATGCTATAGAAATGGAGAGAGAGAAAATCTGAACTGAGCTAAAAAGGATGACGTACGTACTAGCCTCATGTCCCCAAGTTCAATCTCTCTTTCTCTCATTCGGACCAGAAAAGAATCAAGGACAAAAAATCCGCATTATAATCCCCTAAATACTTGAAAAGGTATCGTGAATTTGTGACAATCCTACCGTATCTGCAATCGATTGATCTGATATTGTATGTATGATTGGTTATACAATCGAACCTAATAAGGTTTTGGACCAGTCCAGTTTTGCAAGAATTGACCTAAACCGTTGCTTGTGTACGTGTCTGTAGGAGTTGTGGTGGTGGAGGTGATGGTGTGACAAAAACTATTCGTCTGAACTGGATCTGAAACCCTAAAATGGTGTTTAGATGAGCAATTCCTGTGAATTGGATGAGAGATCTCAAACCCTAATTCAACAGCTTTGGGAACTCAAGAACCGTCTTGCTGACCAGTCAAAGGTAAAAACTAGTATTTCCTGATTATAGAATCGCCAGATCTATATCACTGAACCTTGATTTATTTCAGTATATTGAGAACATATCAGATTTTGGTATTGATCTTGAAACTGACCTAAAGCATAATGTTGAATTTATAATTTAGAATTTATTTGAATAAAAAAGTCATTTATGTTGATTTTTTCAGCTATCTTGAAGGAGAGTAGAAGCACAATTACCTGGCTGCCCTAAAGGTGCTCAAAATTGAAAATCAATTTGCATAATCCTCTGGCTTTCCCTATATGCCATAATTTGGTGGATCTTTTGAGCATTTTTACAATATCTTGTAGATTATGGAAAACCTCAAAGAATCTTGTGCCCGGTTGATTGCTGTAAGGAACTGATTGCTAGAGGTTATACAATAAAGTTCAATCTTTTTCAAGTGTCCCAGTTCCAACTGTTCAGTTAGATTATATACATTACCCTGAAACATGCATGCAAGACATCGTAGCCCCGGAAATGGAAGTAGGTCTACTTATATGGGACTGGGTGGTGTAGCTGCCACTTCTCGGATTTCACCTGAAGGCTCATTTAGAAATCATGGGATGAATAATCCTGATTATCGTGGCTATAATCGTAGTTTTGGGCGTGGCCAGTCAAAGCCCTTTCAACCACCACGGCCTCCACCACGTAGGGGTGATATTTTTATGGAAGCAGGTCGATTAGCAACTGAATATCTGGTTTCTAAGGGGTTACTGCCGCCTAATGTACTTTCAGGGAAGTGGCAGAACGGTAGTTTGAAAGTGGGGGAGTTTCCAGGTTTTAGGGCACAAGAAGCAGATAATTTGCTTCTTCCTCTGGAGGGTCGGACATCAGCTCTTTCTCGTTTGGGGAACGCCAGTTCTGATGTAGGGTCTGGTAGGAGAAGGTTTCCTGATGAATATAACTCGGCAGGGTCAAGCAGTTATATCAGAGGAAGGAAAAGAACAGGATCTTTCAAGGATTATGGCTCGGAATGGAGCCGAGAACCTGGAAGAATTGGGTCATCAACTGATAAAGCTAGGGCTTCTCCTGATGTGGAGGGCAATGATGATGCTTTTTCTGGATACCAGGAAGAGCAACAAGTTAATAAAGATGGTAGCAGTGGGGTGCAGAAGTCTCCTCCCGATGAATTAGCACCGGAAAGTGATGGTGTGGGAGATTCAGAGTCTGCTTTAGAAAAATACCAGTTACCAGATAATGTGAGCTCAAAGGGGAGTTCTCCTAGTACTGGGAAAGATCTCCTGCTCGAGGCCAATATGGAGTCCATTGAGAAGACTGATGACATGACAATGTCGAATACGGATGCCGGAGAGGTGAAGGATGGCAGTAGTAATGATGAAAAGGAGAAACAAAGTGCCATGAAGAACACACCCATCCATCATTGTGGAGGGGAGGATAATATTCCAAGCAAGAGTGGCAATGATTTATTGCGGCTTTGCAGCTTTGCCAAAGTGCCCACCAGAATTCGTTCCTCGTTGACAACCAGGGGTTCAAAGCTTGACCCCGTTCCTATTACCCAAGACGAGAACACCCATGGGAGTGAACTTCCTATAGGACCTGGAGCTGCCGTCGAAGAACTTCCTGTCGGTGGCTCCTCAGGTGATGCTTCGTCAAATCAAACTCAAAGTTCAGAAGGCATTGGCTATGACGCTATAAAAGCTCCTGCTGTACCGGAAGCTGGGAAATTGACTCTTGCGTATGCTGTGGGGCAGGGAAAATGCACAAGGTCTAAATCTTTCCCAGAGAGAACTTTTATGAATGAGCTAGAATCAAATGCGGGGCCTCCTGGGTTTGGAAGGTGCACCTCCATGTTTATGGAGAGAGGTGAAAAAAGAGTAATGCACGACGATGAGAGCCGGGATGGAACTAAGAAGCTTAGAGAATGGGCTCCCTCGATAGATACTCCAGATGATGACTGCTTGCGCCTTTCTAACTCGATGGAAAAGCAGCAGACTTCAACGGAGGGAACGGACACACCTGGTGAGGAAGTAATTTTGGCTGCTGATCAGACAAGGGTGGACATTTCTCTGTTTCCTAAATGTGGCACTGAGCAGTGCATCGAGTATGCAGAAGAGAAGCAACTATTTCCTGGTTCATTTAAGACTTTCGACCTCAATCTTATGGAAGCTTCTGATGTGAATGAGAATCAGAACTCTGATACCATGCTTATCTTTCCATCTATTACGGAAAGTGAAAAAGCAGCAGCACCAGTTGATATTGATTTATCCATGAACAATAAAGGGGAGGTATCAGACAAATATGGTAGACATGGAGCCAATGGTAAAGAAATTGAGGTGATTGACTTGGAAAATGATTCCATACAAGAAGACAAGGCCTTTAACGATTCAGAGAGAAAGTAGGTTTCTCTTATCAATATGCTTTACCGTGTTAACCAATTTAATTTAATCTTCACGTGCTAAGGAATACTGATAGTAAAAAGGAAAAATTCATGCCACTACCTTAAGCCCTTTTATTTGTTCCATGCGTACTACTTCTAGTTACTTCCATGATTTCTACATTTGCTAGCCATGTGGAAGTTCTCTTCTAAATTTGGAATTGTTCAATTATGCAGGGAGGAAACTGTATATACCGGCCTTGAGAGCTTTCCCACCCATGCACATAATTCCAATGATATGCCTGACGTTCAGGATGGTTACGGACTTATGATATCAGAGTTGCTTGGAAATGATATACCTAGTTGTTCTTCTGTACCAGCAGACATTAATTTTTTGCATAATGACATGGGCCTTGACAATGGAGAGGTATCAATGCAAACTGCTGACAATTGCTTCAACATTTAAGTTGATACTCCTTCTTGGGCTTACTTGGTGGCTCATTACATTTTATTTATCTTAATGAATATCTATGGACACCTTTAATGTGTATTGTTGCACACCTGACCTTGGTATAAATCTTGTGCTTGGAAATTAAACCTTGTTACATTCGATTTCTCGATCACTATTGATGAGTAACTAACTTGCCACTGACTGTTGCAGGGTATTCTTGGTGATGATGATTCAATATATATGTCCCTTGGTGAAATACCATCAAGTACGCCTAAGCTTTACTTTATTCGCACTATTGTATGATTCAAATATACAGTTTCTACTTGGTTGGCCCAAGGTGGTCTTTGGATGATATGCTTATATGCCTATTAACACTATAAAGATGGTGCTATATGATTTGTCATGACTTGTTGCTGAACAGGTGTTAAGTATAAGCCCTTGTTGGAAACTCATGCCTATAAATACATGTAAATTAAATGCAAATTGAAATATGAGTAGTATTTGGTATCACAATTTGCGTATCTGTATCTTTGATAAATTCCATTATTATAGAATCCCAGAACTTGGTTTGTGTTATTCGTATCGTACGATACGCGATACGTATCATACGATACGTCATGATACACATCGTGTCTCTATATCATTTTTGCACCATATCGTACATGCACGGTACGATGTGTCTAATATGTGACCATTCTTTTTTTTTTTGGACTGCAATGACATCGTTTTACCCTAAGACTTATTTTTAAATCACTAACTAGTGAAACAACGTTGTTTTAGTGGTTATGGTTTTAAAAAAAAATAAAAAAATCTGTTGTTAATGTTGTTCAATTGAATTAAAAATTCCTGATTAATATGAAGGTTATTCACGTAGTTGATGTTAGAAGTTTGAATTAGAGGTCTTTGCATTTTGATATTATTGAACTACGTTGGGAACTTGAATAATTGGTAAAATATTAATGAAATTATTATTAGTTTATGACTTTTTTTCACTTGAAATTTAAAACGTGCACCTTGCTTCAATATAGCCTGTGCTTCGCTTTGCGCCTTGTGCTTAGACCCCAGGAGAACTTAGGGCTTTGGTGAGCCAATAAACGTGAAATGTGTAATAGAGATCTAGAAGGATATGAACTTTTTTTTTTAGAATGGGAGTAAATCCAGCTTCCTCCCCGCTCTGAATATGGGATTTGGAAATCTTGTTTCTTCTCTTTTACTCATACCGTAGAGTGCTTCTTTTTGTGTAGAAGGTGTGGGGGGAGGGGATCATCTCTGGAGAGCAAAGTAAAGCTTCACAATGGTGGTGGAAGTGATATGGTTGGCAGTGGTCTGAAGGTAGTGGCTGTTAATGGTGAATATTTAGAGATGGTGATAAAGGGTTAAACCAGGTGTTGGCCCATGGAGGTGTGATTATGATTTAAAGTTAATGTTGGTGGCACAAGCGACTGGTGTGGTGGTTGTACACTTGTACTGTCATTGGTGAAGGAGTGGTGTCAGAGTGGCTGGTTTGGTGGTAGGATACAATGGATTCCCCATTGCCAGAGCTGCTTGTTTAAAGGGGAAGGTCCGTGGGAGAGACAATCTGCTTAGAGTGTAATTGACTCAGTGGGTTCAGCCTTGTTTTTGCTTAAGTGCAGATATGGCTTTACAATTTAAATGTCACGTCGGTTTAAATATATGTAATCGCAGACTTTCGGGGTAAGGATTAGAATTTTCCTAGAATTGAAGTGTGCAACCAAGTCCAGAGACCGACTTTAGTTGAAAATATTTATAGCACGCTATTGATTCAAAAAAAAGGATGCTTTCTGAAGTGAATTGGAAACTATAGACAAAAAGGAAATAACTACCCTGATTTTAAACAGAAGGCCCTTATCTATTTACTGGATATCCAACTAGTCTCACATCAAAACTAGTTTATGAGAACTGATGAAACGTACTTTTACCATGCCACATTTTTGGGGCTAAGCATATACCCTCTCTTGTTTATTTTTATGGTGAATAGTGAACCAGGAGATATTTAAGCAATCTAACATAGTGTATTAAGTATTTTCTTTCCTTTTTTTTTTGAGCATAGATACCCTGTTGTTACGGTCGTCGTAATATGTTACATTTTTCAAAATGTGACTGGATCTAAGTTTTTTCAATCCACTTGTTGGGGCTGCTTCCTTTTGTTCAAAGCTAGAGTTTGTGCTATATCTTGGACATATCCATATGGGCAACTAATTTTTATGGCACATTTTGTCGTGTATCTTAATAATGAAGGATCCATCCAATATTTCACATTTATGCTACATAAACCATTAAGTAATTATGTACTTTCTCTGTATAGTTGACATATGAGTCTATATAAAAGTTTGTTGAATAGCAGATTACAATATTTTTCAATCCTTTATCTCCCTCTCTCTGAACAAGATAAAACTGCTTTTTTGTAGGCTTTTTGCGGGTCTGGGAGCAGCCAACACAGGAATACGACAAACCCTTTTGAACTGTTATGCATCTAGCAGTGCTCAAATTCATTTTGGAGAATGGGATGTGGTATATTTACTACCACTTGTCGTTCTGTAGTTGCTGTCAGTAGCTCTATCCTAGTGCAACTCTTGCCGCCTCCCCTTCTTTTCAGTCTGATCTCACCTGTAAGGAGTGCAACTGAGCTTCCTTTGATGTTGAATGCTTTCCTTTCCTTTTTTTTTTTATTTGTCAGTTGCTGATTGCTGTGGCTCCTTTTAATATAAGACCATCTTAAGTTTAGTTGATTCGTGTATGTAGTTAAGTGGTTTCCTTTATGTCTTGACTGCCTATACCAACCTCACCTGACAGGGTTGACAAGGTAGAAGGAAATTAAGAACTGCAGTGATACGCAATTACTGAAGGCAACATTTTATTCTTAAAATTAGCAAGTAACAAAGTGCATGCATATTAGGGGGCATAACTTAGCAACCCATAGCAGTGTAGGATCATTAGATAGTGGTCATATAGAAAACTTTCCTTTCTGAGCCTTTCAGCCGTGTAAAAGTTCCTTGAGATGGCATCCTACTAACATACGCCTTATATATATATATATATATTTTAAATGACTAGCAATAATATTTTCAGCTATGCATTGTAGATATCTAATGTCTTTCATATGGTAGAGCTGCTCATGTATCACCATTGCTATTAATCTTGACCACACCTTGTGACATAATGAGTTGGTCGGCCTAAAAGGAACTGTTGGATGAAAAATATTGGCTGAAAGAACTGTTCGCCAGGATACCTAGTATCGCTGAGTTTCTTGGTATCTGTGATCTGAATCTGCATCGATGGAGGATGAAACAAGAGACATAGGAAAACAAGGATCAATAAAGAGAAAAGGAGTGTTTTGGTTGGAGAGTTGTCGCGGGTAGGCCTTCAAATGGCTATTAGTGAAATAATGAAAAGATGAATCTTGCCAACAATTTCCTACATCCTGTATTGTTCCCTAAATGTTGAAATACTTTGTGAAAGCATTTTGTACCTTTCTTATAGAATCCTCCTAGTGCACTGCACTAAGGCTTTAAAATTAAGTGATTGTGTGGTTAACTTTGGCAGCAGATAGTAACTAAGCCTTTTGAGCATCCTTGGACTGTGAAAACTAATTTTGTCAATTAGAATTAGGGGTGTCAAACGTGTCGGGTCGGGTCAGTTTCGTGTCGTGTCACTTTTTGCCGTGTTTTTTTCGTGTCGTGTCATTTCGGCACATGTCGGGTTTGGGTCAATATTCGTGTTAATAAAAAAATATTTAATTTGACAACAACTAATATAATATTATTTAAAAATTATAAAAAATTATAAAATTCTTATTTAAGAATATAATACTCATTAAATAATTATTTTTTATCTACAGTACTCATTAATCGTGTTATTCGTGTCGAACCTGAATTTGACCTATTTATTACCGTGTCAACTAATCGTGTTTTTTTCGAGTTCGTGTCGGGTTCGGTTCGGGTCGTGTTCGTGTTCCAGGTTAAAAATTGACAGCCCTAATTAGAATTATTTGGAAGTGTGCATCTTTCGGCGTGCTATTTGGTCTTTATCTATTCAATTGTCTTAGGTTATGTAGGAATCTTTGCTTAATATTTTTCTGTCCCCCAAATATATGAGTTATTCCCCCCCCCCCCCCCTTTTCAAAAGATCATGGGATTTATAACTTGTTTTCCACTCTCGAGTTGATCCTGCACCAAGACACTAGTCAGCAGTCAATTTATATTCTTTTTGAGTTGTAGTATTGTTCGTTGTTTGAATAAAAATTTCCGCTTGGTGACTTGTTCAAAGTGGTTGGGTTAGTCAATATGTAAGCCCATTGGTCTTTGTGAGATGGATGTTGATATTTACTGATGATTTTATTTAACGTGGTCACCAGATTTCTGGTCGGGATTGGCCAGCCTCGTATATACCGGCTGATAATCCCATCTCATGGCAGGTAAGAGATGTAATACCTCCCCAAACCTAGAGAAGGCACAAATCAGAAGAATGAAACTTAGGCTTGATCACCATTAGTCACACCGTTGGGGTGTAAATTCATTTGGAAGGCTCATTATATGTTTCTCAGCTTGTTGATTGCAAGACTGGGTCCACGTTCAATCCCCTGATATGGGCCCCTCCTCCTCTTTGTTCTCCTGTTGCAATAATCTTTTCTCTCTTGATCTATCGTACGATTGTTCTAATATTTTCTGCCAACAAGCATCAATATCTCAGCTTTTGGTGGATGAAGAAGTATTGTTTCGCCCTTCTATTTTCAATGCATATCTGTTCTGTTGGTGTTGGGGGGTTGAAAGAGGTATTTAAGACGTTATTTTTTTTGGGTTCCTGCTATATATGAGATGTCTTTGTCACTCACCCAGTGCCATGCATGAAGTTTCGGAAACTCATTTGGATAAGCAAGCAAGCTAACTAAATGAGAGAGGCGTTTTCATAAATGCATGTTTGCTAATTGGGATTGTAATTAATGCAAAAGACAAAAACCTAACCTACTCATTATTATCACTACCAGTTCTCTTAATCAACCCTCAGTTATCCAAAAAGATTAAAAAAAAAAAATCAACCCTCAGCTCAGCATACTTGTAATAAACTTGAACTTTTCATGGGAATTGTAATATAGATAGACTAAGGGCCAAAAAAATCCAATTTGTTTATGTACTTTGGTGAATAGAACACCCGGAGATGAACGAAGAAAAGCCCAAAAAAGTTAATGCTTTGATTGATTGATCCCTTTGTCTCCTGGTAGAAATAAGAGGGCGAGATGTATGATCAATTGGTCAATTCCCAATCTCTTGCTTTGATTGATCCCTTAATTATGAAAGAATCAAAGATGGTGTTGAACTCAGCTATGCCTAACTGGTTCAAAAGCTTTCAGTTTTGATTTTAAGTATGATGAAAAAAAATATATATATTTTAGTGTTATACCTCCTTTTTTTTTCTTCTCTTTAATAAAAAGCGTAGAACGTGTAGAAGTTATTTATTTTATTCTTTTATTTGATTTTATTATTTTCACGATTAATTGTCAAAATTAAATAAAAAAAGATGTAAAATTAAAAATTACCCCCAAAAAATTACCCTTCAATTTCATGGGCTTGGTTTGGAGTGAATAGGTTGTGGTGTGCCTTCGTGAAGTTAGCCACAAAGCCCAACAATTAGCGGTGGGCCGGTGTCACATGGCTAGTCAACTTAGTCAAGTCGTGTGTGTGTGTTTTGGGCGGAGATGGAATGAGAATCCGAGGATGAATGGGGGCGGAGGCAGAGGCAGGTGGGAGAAATAAGATCTGGACTGGGGAAACACGTGGCAATATGTGGTGCAAAGATAGAATCAGATCACGTTAATAATGTACGTACACGTGCCTAAATCAGAACGTCAGATTACTTGCGGGACCCACCAATTGGTGGGGGTGTTTTTGGTTGTTGGGTGGGGGAAGACACCCAGCCGTCACATCACTTTCACTCCCCTTTGCCTGCAAGTGGGGGCTCTCTCTCTCTCTCTCTCCATTTCGATGTTCCACGCCACGCTCTATTAATTAATTAATTATGTTTTTTTTTTTTGTGTTTATTTATTTATTTTCTGGCAAATATAAAATGATCGAAGTTGACCAAAACAGTCATTAGTTATACTATTGTAACGCGTTCTCTTCTACCTCTATCTCTTTTACATGTTCATAAGACCTTACAAACTTTTTCTCTCTTCCCTCTCTATGTTCTCCACAAATTATGGTGAATCTCCTAATTATACATGGTAATTAATCTATTATTAAATAAATTTGTAGTAAAATATATACTTCCCTTTACCTCTCTTCTCTAATAGTTTTTTTTTAAAAAAAATTAACCTTTTGGGTTTTAGTGTTATGATCAATTATATAATTCTTATATATCTTTGTTTTTTGAGAAGCCGGACTTTGTTGGACTAATAATTAAGACCAATAGTTTAGTTTAAGTTATAAATACTTTTCTTGAGAAATTGTGCTCGAGTCCAATTTGAATGCTTACAAATTTCTGTTGAGCCAAACCAAAGCTTAATTAGCAAGAATATAAACTCGACAATTGAAATAAACTTGAGCCCGACCAATCACAATAGAACCAAATTTTGAACACACACAATCGAAACAAGCAAAGCTTGAGCATAGTCAAGCTGTGCAAACCCAATTTGATTAACGCCCTTAGGAAAAAAATGAGGTAGCGGCAAATCTTTTCTCTTTCCCAATACCAACCTCTACAATATCTTTGTCCTCCCTCCAATTTCTAAACACCCCAAAATAAACTCACTTTCTAAAGAATGTAGTCTTAGAAAGTCTCTAAAGTTAAGGATTGTGCCTGAAGAGAGAATTTCTAAGAGTACATTTTAGGCGTGTCTTACATAACAATTATAATATTTTTGTTATTTCTTTCTACATCAAAATTTGAACCATTTGATTATCATACAACAAAAGGATGGACGAGATAGATGTGGTTGGGATTGGAGTAAAAAAAAGGGGGGGTGTACAACGCTAGTAGAAAAAAGAAGAGGGAGGAGGGCACATCAATGTTAGACCATGTAAAATGGGGAAAGGGTTAGTTTTTGCATGGAGGGGGAGAGAAGTGACAAAGAGGAGGGATGAGAGCTCGAAAAGCCCAACTCAAAGAAGATGAGAGAGGAAATGAAGGGAAAAGATGTTATCGACATTGTCATAACCATGGGTCGAGGTAATGGTCAAAAGAGAGCAGAGGAGGGGAAGAAGGACGGCAAATTGCGTTTCGACAATTTTTCCTAAGGGAGCAAATTGGTTGTGGTTTGAATGCATTATGTATAACGTGTTAAAATGTCATTTATTTGTAAGAAGGGTATATCCTAGAAAACCATTCACATGTCTTCACAAGAAAGGGTTCCTCCTAACATCTACTTTGAGGAAGAATACATAACGACAAAAAATTCTTTGGAAGTTAATCTGCGAGTGAAAGTTATGATTGATCATCTGCAATTTAAAAAATATGATCATCTACATTTAATGATCGTTACTAATATTCTGATCGGTCATTAATGTTATCTGATCAATCACTTGCAATTTTACATTTAAAAATTATATTTTATGATTGATCACTTAATTATAACTTAAGATTCTCAAAATATTATAACTTCTATACGTACAACATTAGGTAATTATAAAAAAAAAAAAAACTGTGTAAAGCGCCGAGATTAAAAGTCTTGAAGGCTGTCATCTTCAACATTTGGCAGCATGCTTTAAAACTATGATACGGACATGTATGGCAGTTAGTAACCCTTCACAATCAAAGACATCTCAAGGGCCTACTTCACTTACACTTATGTACTGTTTTGTAACCCTTCATGTTTAAATATTTTCATTTTAGTAAAAAATGATTTCATTATTTACAAAGAAAAAATACATTTTATTAGTATTTTTTTTTTACTACACGGTATTCAAGTTTGTGCCGATTATTCTTTTGAGTTCCGATCCAATCATTGTAACTTGAACTAATTTAATAATATATCCCCTGAGGAATAAGAGTGACTAATTCTTAAGGGTAATTCAGTGAATAAGTCATGCTTTCTTGTTGTAATAGCGTTCTTTGAACTTCAAACATCTGCGTCTCATTACTTAAATTTTTTATTTTAAAATTTTTTGAAAACCTTATGTGACAATTTTCTATTAGGGGGTATATTATTTACTCTAACTAATATTATTGAATTAAAAATCTAATAATTTCTTTATACGTTATCTCCAATTTCACACATCGTCTCTTCTGCTCTAACAATCAGTTACAATATAATATTATAAAATTTTGGATTTTTTTTTTGTTTTAATTACGTAAAATCTTGCTTGGAGTATAACTATTGGTCCATTCTTTAATTCTAATTTATGTATAATTAGGATCACATCTCAAGTTTGGTAATTTCCCTTGGATTACTGCTTAAGCTTAACCAACTTTCTCTAATCACGCACTACCTCCGTCACTTCTAATATATTTTCTTTTAAATGACTAATATAATTTTATAATTGGAGTTTGAATTATTATTAAGCAATAGAATCAATATTCTGACTATGACAGCTGCTCCTCCCTAAGCACAACAATCACAGTAAATTTTATGTCAATTATCCATGCATAACATAAGTTACTGCTTAGTTTTATAGAAGTACTGGGGGTAATTCGTGTCTGAAAATACGGTGCAATGTGAATGATTTTGAGAATGATGCTGATGGCAGTTGGATGAACTTATTGAAGTCTGTTATATTTTATATTATAGATTATAGATATGTATCGTAACATATGAATTATAGAATTACTAGTCATAATCAGTGTCTGAAAGCACAATGAAACATAAACTTTGAGCGTCCAGAAAATCGATCTCACTATATTAAAAAATAATTTTATTTTCTTCATTTCTTTGATTACATTATTTAAAATTTATTTTTACCCATTATCTTTTAAAAAATATCAACAAATTTTTTTCAAACTATGTAATCTGACAAAATTTTCTCAACATGTGTATATTATCATGTATGGATAATGCCTAAAATAAAAATTACGTTAAACTATAAATTAATCAAATATTAAATGAATGATGATGTGATATGTTTTTAGGGGGAGAGAGGAGAGAATATGTAGGTGATAAAAACTCAAGTTGTTAGTTGTTTTATAAATGGGACCTTAATTTGTATGCATAATACTATTTGGACCTAAAAATTTAACCTAATTTGCTGACATAATGATGTGGTTTCATAAGAATTATTAGATCAACATCAAGTTTCAATGTTAGATGGGATCTACAGTGAATCCAAAAGTTACAGTGAATTAAGTCAGCAAATTATGTCAGTAAATTAGGTCACAATAGCATTGATCAATCTGTATAATCAAAAGTACATATTAAAGTTAGTTTAAATCATCCCAAATTTATTCAGTGGGGCTGCACATTAATATCTCTCTTTCATTAATTATATACACCAAGATCCTTGTTACAAAGTGAGTAAAATAAATGAGGCTTGACATCCACCTGGGAAGAAAAGAATAAATTGAAAATGGAGGGTTGTTTGTGTGATTTATTTGCTGATTGCAATATATATAAACCCATTTAGTTGGGGCAAAAAAGAAAAAAAACTAAGTTGGTAGGATCTTTCATCTTGCAATGCTCATTGTTTTATACCAGAAACATTAGAAAATAAGCATCAATTATTTTTTTCCCCCTTGCTATGGATTTTAGCCTTAACTTTTCACAATCAAAGCACAAGCCACATAGAGAACCTAGAATAAAAAAACCTTTCCTATGGGTTGGTGTGAGATCATAACAACCCTTAGGCTAATAATCAAATCGAGTTATTCAGACTTGGCTCAAGTTTGATCTATTTTGGACTCAATTCATTTTTTAAACGAGTTGAATTTTACCTCAAACTCGTAAAGTTTGACTAGATTATCAATCGTAGTTACAACATTATACAAAAATGAGTTCTACAGTAATATATGGCGGGTGATCTATCAAAAAAAACGTAATAGACTAAAAAAGTATGAGAATGAGTGATTATAAAATATACATATAAGAAAGTGATGGAGATAATTTCATGATATGTGATGATACTGCATTATTTAATTGATCATTCGTCAAGAAGCTTTAATGTTGTAGTGGGGTCGACTGATGTTTCCTCTTAGTATCTACAGAAACCCTAGTTTAATGGTAAAGTATAGGCAAAGGTATAAAGAATATATATGATTAGAATAATCAGCATATAGACTTTTGGTATTTCTTTTTTTTTTTTTTTGTGGATTTTATATAATTGGGGGATTGCACACCATGTAAACTTGTGCAACTAAAGTTGTTAAGCCCAACAAAGTTACATTATTTTATGTTAATTTTACACTAAGTATTAGAAAATGTTCTAATGGAAGATGTATGGATGTTTTTTCCTCACAACTTTTGAATAAGATATTTATAGCAAAAGATAAAACATTCACGAAAAAATAAGTGAAAGATATCACACACATTAGGCTTGATAGTTCTCTACAAGGCTCATGAACTTGAAATGAAACCAATATAGAGGTAGTGACTTTATATTTAGTTTTATGGAGTCTATGTGGTAAATCGATAAATCCGTCAAACTCGTCAAGAAAAATGGTTGACATAAATTTGTTTGAATCAAGGTGAACACAACTTATAAATGACTTGAGTATAATTGTGTATGTTCACTTATAAATAACTTGAGGATAATTGCGTAAATACACAATTTACAAAGATAATACGACATAATCTGCTGATGTTATGGTATCGACAAAAAAAATAGATATTATACTTCCAAATTTACTATTTCAATGAGTGCTTTTATAATTTTTGTGGGTCATTTTATAATTAAAAAATTTTTCACTTTTGTAAATGATTTATTATTTTTGTGGGTGTTTTATAATTGCTTTGATAACTATTTTAACCACTTTTCTTTAGTACAAAAATAACTACCACTTCTGTGGGTGTTTTTATTATTATTATTGTGGTAACTATTTTTATTACTTTTTTTTTCAGTACCACAAC
Source organism: Ilex asprella (assembly GCA_023539305.1). NCBI lineage: Eukaryota > Viridiplantae > Streptophyta > Magnoliopsida > Aquifoliales > Aquifoliaceae > Ilex > Ilex asprella. Next base: position 838,877 of record CM042197.1, read on the forward strand.
AGTAGTAAAAATATTCATAACAATAATAAAAGTAACTATAAATATAACAAATAGAGGTATAATACCAAAAAAAAAAATCTGATACCATAGACATGTCCCTGTTGATAGATACATTAAAACTCTCAAAGATAGGAATATAAAAAATCAAATCTTAATTTTATTAAGAATTGGCCTAAAACAATCTTATGAGAATCAAGCATAGACAACTAGACAAGAGCTAATTGGTTGAAAGAATGGGACTTTTTTATTCATGGTGGGTATAAATTTAAGATGTAGAGATATGGTGATTTTTTTTCAATGACAAATAATTAGAGGAATCATATTTCTTACACTCTAAAGTTTGTGACTTCTAATAATTCATCCTTGCTAAAGTTTTACTAATAATTTTTTTTTTCTGCTTGGGCAATTTATTCCAAAAGTCTGCATTTTATGTCAAAATTTGCTCGCTCACTCTTTTTTTTCCCAATGGTTATGAGTATTCAGACCAGCTTATGCACACCTCGAATAATCCTTCTTCGATCCGGTCACAGACAAACTATCCACACCGAAACTAATGTATTCATGAGGGATAAATCTCTCGTACCCTAACCTTAAAGAATTATTGAGATTCCAACTCATAATGTCTGAATTTATAACTCATTCTAATTATCACTTGAATTATCTTTCGGAATTTCACTCACTCAACATAGTCATTTAGTTATGACAAACTTTGAATATCATACTACTTATTAAATTTTTTGCTATTTTTTACCCTGAAAAATACACTAATTATTAGTTTTATTGCACAGCCTATTATAATTCCTGTTTTGGTTGTTACAGTCTCAAAGTGGGTAAGTTTGGTTAAAGAAGAATGAAGTCTTATTCAAGAATTTTATGGTACATATTTTTTTTGACTCAGTTCAAACATGACAAAATTAAAGATAGATTCAATTAATTTTAGATTATCCAATACTATATTAATTAAACACGACCCAAATCCAAATACCAAACAAAAAAAAGTGTAAACATAACATGATAGAGAGGGGACAGTGGTTGATTATTATCTCCTCATAGAACTCATGCTCATGGTAAAGAAAGTATTAAAAGAAAGGGAAGATAGGAAGGATTACATCATTCACACTACCATTGTTCATTGATTGCTCTCATGACCTAATTGGAGACTTTTGATGCTTCTTCCCTTCTCTTCTCTTCTTGTTGATGTTAGTCATACCCATCAAACAGTTATCTTCTAGTTCTACCATTTATAAACCTTAGCATTTATGAACATTATCCGCTAATTTCATGTGAAATTTTATGTAGAAAACTATCGTTTTTTATATTTTTTTAGCACAACATATTGGACCCATCTATCTTCCGACTTTCAATTTTTGATTCTTTGATTGCTTTTTGAATTATTTGGATTATTTATTATAAATTCAAATGAAAATGAAAAAAATAAATACAAAATGGAGAGGGTGATTTTTACATTGTAGGAAAATAAATCTAACACCCATATATTTTTTTATCGAGAAAGTTTTTTTTGTTTAAGTTACACTGTTAGTGTATTATAAAGTAGAGAGAAAGATGATAAAATTTGAATTCATAACCTTAAGATCGAGAAATCGACAATGCTAATTTTTTTTATTTGAGAAATAAAATTAGAAAAAAATTGTTGCAATTACAATGGGATAAAAATAAGATGGTAGAAAGTAAAAAAAGTCGATCTACCTAAAGAGAAAATAAGAAGGCCGGGGGGGGGGGATTAATAAACATAAGTATGGACAGTGGGTTATGATTGTCAACATAATAATTTTGTCGTCTTGTGGGAGACTGGGAGCGTTTTCTTCAGGTAATTTCTCAAGGAAAAGGGGGCTAAAACTGACATTTAACATGTACATGATAAAAATCAGGAATAAATAATGGAGAAAAAACGAGGCCCTGTAGGGTAGGTATAGGATAGGACAGCTTTGTATCTCTTTCTTTCCTCTGTTACTCTCTCTCTCTCTCTCTCTCTCTCGCATATTCACAGAAGGGAGGTGAATCGTGCTGTTAATGGTACAAACCTGCTTTTTGGTGGAGCGAAGAACCTGATGCCCCTTTTGATGTGTGAGTGGGTGGTGCTGTTTTCTCATCAACTGTGGCTCTCTCTCTCTTCTCTCTCTCTCTCCCCCCTTCCTTGTTTTCTAGTCTGCTATATCCGATACTTTTTCTTCCCTACGACTCCATTTTCTCTCGCATTTTCCATTCAAAACTGTCCCAGAAAAAGCTCCAAAAGAAGGAGGTTTGTATCCGATATCAACCGATTTCTTTGATTTTGGGTTTTCTTTGACCTCAAACAGGTTTTTTTCTTGGGTATCAGTCTTCTTGATTTAGTGTCTCTTTGGGTTTTGAGCATTTTTTCTTATTTTTTTAGCTCCGTTTTGGGTTTTTCTCGAGACCCAGTTTGATTGTACCTGAGATTCTGCCTCTCTTATGTTTTCTTCGAGATTTCTCGGTGAATACTTGTACTTGTGCACTAATTAAAGTTTTAGCTGCAATACAAACTGCATAAGTTTTGGAACTGGAGCTTCTTTTAATTTCTTCTTCATTCGTTCACCGTGGTTTTTTTTTTAGCTTCTTTTCAGCGTTCTAAGGGGACGCGTTAGTCTTTCTTGTTTTCTTCAATCAGAATAAACAAATCTGGTCTTTGGGTTTACACTAGATTTTGCCATATATGGTCATGTGCTACTGTTCACTCAGACGACTGAAGATTTTATTTTTGGGGTTTCTTCCAACTCTCTCAACTCTTCAACCCTGTATAATCTCTCTCCGGTGACGTTGATTTTGAGTTTGTGTTGTATCATATTTGCGTATTGAAGTGTGAGATTTTCTGTTCATCGTTGAAATCTTTCGGTTCTTCATCTTCTGCTTGAAAACCCATCTTGATTTACTTTCTGTAGATTTGTTTGAAAGAAGTGAGCAACTTCTTAGTTGTTTTCTATCTGGTGAAGCTTTTCTATATTTATCTACTTTGTCTGGCCTTTCCCACATAAAATAACGCTTCTTGAAGTTTGATCTTTTGACACATCTTTGCTTGTGGGTTTTGATCTTTTCCAATTTTGTTCTTTCCTTGTTCAATCAGCCTCTCAAATGTTTGTGATTATGAAGTACATAGAGATTCTTCATATTTACTCCTCCCAATCACATAAAATAACGTTCTGGAGGGGTCTAGAATCTTCTTGTTTCCTTACTTCTCCCTTGAAAACCCTGATCTTATGTTCACCTTCTCAAATCTTGCAGGCTGATAAATGAAGAAAAAGGCTGTGTTTATTAGTGGGTTTGTTTGATCTTACTGCTGAGTGGTGGGGTTTGGAGCTTGTGAGAGGCCTACTGTTATGCTGAAGGCTAAGTACAAGACAAGGCCTAGTTGTGGAGAAAGGACTTGTTCTTGTGACTGTTGGCAAGACAGCACAAGAAGAGAGAAGCTTATCAGCAGATGTTATCCATTGAAAACCCTCTACCAGATCCGGCATGTCCTAGTGAAATCTCACAACTGAAAAGTAGTGATGAGAGGGCTTCTGATAAGCTTGCGTTGCAAGGGGTAGATCTGTTCAAGTCAGGCCTCGATGACCACAACCCACTTCCCAAGTTCTCTATAAGGTAAACAACAACTTTCAATTCTTTTCTGCTTTTACTTTGGTTGTTTTACCTTGGGATCTTTCTACCCATCTGAGATTTTCTTGTGTCACATCCACAGTTGTATGGTGCTGATTGTGATTCAGTCCACGATGGGGCTAGTCTCAGATTCCACCAAGCCCATCTTGTCTCTGATTTGTTCCTGCTTAATTTTAGCTTATTTACCTATTCTCAGTTGGTTGTGGCTTTTAGATAGTCTTCCATGTCCAGTAAAAGTTCTGGATTTGTTTCTGACCAGCTTAAGACTGTCAAATTTTAGCGGCTGTTCTTGATCATATTGTTTGTGGTGATTTTATGTCACTTTGTGTATATACTAGATTCATTGATCTGAGGGTGGATTGCTCTACAACTCTTTGCAAATCAGCCCCACTTTGTCTGACATTAATGATATATCCCATATTTTGACCCCTAGCTATCTGTATTTTCTGTTTTGATTGGATCATGGGATTTCCTTGCTACTTTACATATTTGGCGTCGGATCTTCAAGCTAAATGTTTCTGTTTCTCTCTGATTCATGTCTTTCCATGAAAATCCATGGATCCATTTGTTCTAGTTTTTCACAAACGATATTGGGCTCTCTTTACCTTCACAGCGCTTTCATTCCAACCATGTACAGTTATTTAAGTTGGAGCTGTATGTAATTAGTGCTTTAGGTTGTGCATATATGTTTGATCTAAATCATTTGAATAATTGGGTTTTTGTTGCAGAGACTATGTTTTTAGTGTCCGGAGCAAGGATATCAAGACGAACTGGCCTTTTACTCAGAGGAATTTGCAACTTTGTCTGAAGCATGGCTTGACAGATTTGTTGCCGCCTTTTCAGCCTCTTGATCCAGTGAGTAGCGAATCCACAAAGAGATGCACAGTGGAATGTAGGTCACTTGACAAAGAAACTATAAGCATTCCCAATGGTGAACCCTCTAGGCCAAGCAATAATCTTGGGTCACAGACTTCCGATGATGCTGGATGTAGCCAGAAGCTAGCAGTGGATTGTGTACATATAAATACAAGTGGATCTGACGGAGATAAAGAATTTCGATCGAAAACAACTGTTCAATCTCCTTCTGAAATAGACTCAGTTCCCACAAATAGGAGCCCTTACTTGGAGCTAGAAACTGATACTTTGTTGGAATCCTTAGAAGCAAAAGTTGAGGCTGCAGCTCCTCCTGAATCTCACAAGATTGAAAGCACAGTTCGACAGCCGGTTAAGAAGTGCAGATTGATTTTCAAATTGAGTAGTGTTGCTGATCCTAGCTCAAAGGAAGATAGTGCACCTACCAATCTTATGGTCTCAGAAACAATGGCTTCGAAAGTGTGCCCAGTTTGTAAGAATTTCTCCTCCTCTTCCAACACCACCTTGAATGCTCATATCGACCAGTGCCTTTCTGGGGAGTCAAATGTTAACTGGACCGCGAATTCTAAGGTGGTTAAGCATAGAATAAAACCAAGGAAGACAAGATTGATGGTGGATATCTATGCAACTGCCCCGTACTGTACCTTAGAAGAGCTTGATAGAAGAAACGGAACAAACTGGGCGACAAGCTCAAGTTTTCCTGCTCAAGAGATTGAGTTGTGTGCCGAAGAGGAAGAGCAAAAAGTTTCACCTGTTACTTTTGAGGACACTGATAATGAAGATGGAGTCTACATTGATGCTAACGGCACAAAAGTTCGGATATTATCGAAGTTTAGTAATGTGTCACCAGTGTTAAAATTAGCAGACAATCCTGGACCTTCAAAACTTTTGAAGGGAGGTAACGGAAGCAAATTCCTTTCAACCAAGAAGAAAAAGTCACATAAACATCGTGAGTTCTTGAAACTTGCCCCGCAAAGTAAAGCATTCGGCTCTCCCAAGCCTCGTGGCGGTTCTGAGGTATATGACTTTTGCTTCTAGTTTGTGCTTTTGGTTTTAACTGATGATAATTGTAGTTGGTCGTCCTTTTAACTGGCTATATTTTGTGTTAGTAGACCAAGGAAACTTGTTCAGGGGATGGTTTGCCAATAGATTCCTAGAAGAACAATGACAGAATCTTAACTAGTGTACTCATGTGTCTCAACAGTTGTTGTTTATCATGTGGTCTGAAACCATTAAAACTTAAAATGTTACATTTTGGGACTGAATGATTTCCCTGCATGCTCCAATAAAGTTATATTGGCATCATGTGCTGTGGCTTCAGTTTGATTCCTTAAAGTTGAGTCAAAGAAAGAACGATGCTGGATTTGTGTAACACAGATTTTTAAGTTTATGTTTCTTAGTCATTGCTTTTTCTTTATACAGTTTGCCCTTCAATCAAAAGAATAAAATGCCTCCTTCAGTTTTAGTATAAAATCAAAAGTATAAATCCATTTTTCTGGTGTGTAATTACTCATGTGGTGGTTACTTTTTTTATGAACAGGTTCTTTGTGGTCAGAAAAGAGATTTTGCTGCAGAGGTCAGACAGGAGCAAAATGGGCGCTGCACCCAGCGCTTTAAGGCTCAAGAACAGCTCGAACTCAATGATCCAGGAACTATAAGACAATGGGTAGGTTCTAAGCGAAGTTGTCTCACAAAGAAGACCAGTGTTAAAGATGACCTTCAGCGCTCAAGGTATAATGTGACACAGGACTTTCTTGTTGAAAGCGATCAATGTCCTTTTTATGTGGAGAGAAGCTGTGTTCCGAAAACCCCAACTGCATCTGAAAATCCAGTTTCTTCTCCCTTGAGCAACAAGAAAATCGAGATGTCGTCATATGAACCTCAGACAGATGAATATGAGGAACAGCCTGCTCCAAGAAAGAAAGTTGGGTTTTCCTTTATGGGGTCTCGGGTTCATGGAGATGGGAAGGCGTCTCTTGTAGTACCCAATCAAACCGTGAAGCGGTTGAGAAAAGATGGCACCTATTTGCGTGGTGGTTGCAAGGGTCATAAAAAACATACAGGAAAGCATGGGTCTTCTCCAAGCAACATGGAACTTGAGATGAGTGCAGGTCCCCCCAAAAGCTCTGATAGTTCTATTTTTGACTTAAAATTGTCAAACAGTCGTCATGCACTTTCGTCGAAAGCTAAGAAGTTCTCATCTTTGAGGAAGAATCTGTTGTCAGTCAACCAAGCATCTGTGCCTGAATGCAAATCTAATTTCAAGAGAAAAAGTTCAGCCCCTAAGAAGTCTCTGGTGCATTGCATATCAAAATTTGATAAAGATGTGGCATGGCAATCTAAAGTGGACCAACAGCATGATTTGATTCAAAAGAATACTGAGAAGCAGTCTCTTGGTACAACTGGAGTTCTGAAAATAAAAAAGAAGAGAATAGAAGTAAACATCTCTAGAGAGGAGGAAGCAATGTCTTTGAAGAGTTCGTCATTTGCACTCGAGTGTCATGGTAATGATGTGGGTGAAAACATAGATTCTTCTGCCAGAGTGAGCAGTGCTTTGGTAGATACATCAAATGATGTAGAACATGTTAGAAGTGAGGTTCAAACTCCTGGCAAGGATGTTGTTACTGAACCAGTAGCCAGCACGGCCGTCGGAGAAAGTTTTATGGGTCTGAGCAAATCTTTACATCCGGGATTTCATGAGGTGGATAGCCCTTCTGGTGCTCAATATGATTCTCTGCATGGGATTGAAGTATATAGAGGACGTTTTTGTGGAGCCGAAGCTTCAATTTGTCCGAATGAGTCGGGTTTTGGTAATGGACATGGGATGATTTGTGCGGATGTAGTTGGTAGTGTTGTGATTGGGGAGAACACTCATATGGAAACACTATCAGACTCTAAAGATGGGGAAGGAAGTTACTTACCTGAGGTTGATCCAATTCTTATTCCTGGGCCGCCTGGATCCTATTTGCCTAGTCCTGGGGATACAGACTCGGATGATCTTCAAGGAAATTCATCATTAACCACAAGCATGGTTCAATCTTCTGAAGATAACCATGATGTGGTTGATAGAGATTCTTCAGATTCTCCTATTTCTGAAACATCAACTGTCTCTAGCTCTGCTGTGGCAAGATCTGATTCAAAATCCTCAGAGCTGTCCGTAGGACAGCAGGCTGTCAAAGACGAGATCAGGACAAGCTTCTCAGGTGCTAGTGTTGATCCTGGTATGGAAAATTCTGTTCCATTTCCACAGGCTGTTAACTTGGGAAAGGAAAAAATCAATCTAGAGGATTTGAGAGCCAATGTGCTCTTAATCGATAAGGGGCCTCTCAGTTTCAAAAATGATCAGCCATGCTGTTGCTCACGGAAGGAAGCAGCATCTCAGGGTTTCGCTTTAAATTATCAAGATTCACCACTTTTAAGGCGACGGCCCACGGCTTCACTGCCGCTGGCTGCCACCGGCAAGCAAATGATTTGTGATCCAAACACAAGACACAACAGTTTGAACTCGAGGTCTGAAATGTTTTCACTCAGCAACTACCCAACTTCAGCAACTGAAAAGGTGGCTATACCTACCTTGAAATCACCTGCTGGACATGTTCCTGTGAAAGTTTCTGCTGATTCTGAGGTAAAGTTCCCAATTGATGGTGATCATGATTCTGGTAGTCCATCTGTTTCAAATTCTGTTCTCAGGTTGATGGGTAAGAACTTAATGGTGGTCAACAAAGATGGAGATGCATCCCCAAAACTTAGACAGTCCCAGTCTCAGATGATGAATGACCGCTCAAAGCCACAGTTTTGCTCGGTTTCTGGTGTCTCTCCTTGCAATGTTCAAAATAAGGGCTGCAATTTTGTAAATCATGTTGTTTCTCGAAGTTCTTTTGTGTTCAACCAGAATCAACTTAACACAGCAGTGCAACCTTCTGATGTTACGTTATCAAATAGTTCCAGAAGCCATGTTGAATTTAAGACACCACAAACAAACTCTCGTGCGTCAGAGGCCATGTTTTCTGTGGAGAATGTAGCTACCGGTTTTACACCATCTTCAGATGGTCACGACTGCAAAGTTGGACCCACTTTGCCAACTGAACAAAATAGACCCGAGAACAGACTGGATCCATTGGTATATAATGTGGAGAAAATTGTTGCAACTCCTGCCTCCCAACGCCAGAATGCAAACTCTACCTCTAATCCTGCTAAGGAGATAATCATCATTGATGATACTCCTGAAAGTGAAGCTGATTTGGCCTCCGATGCAACCTTTAATTCAGGCGTGATAAACGGTTGGGGGGGATCTTCAGCTGGCATGTCCATCCCAATGGCTTCCATATATAACTCAAGGCATGTGAATACTTTTTATGGTTATCAGCCGCAGTTGTCTTCTCCCTATGGTGGATCACCAATGGTGTACAATGCAGGCTTCCAAATGTTAGCTTCTGGGGGAGTGAATGTTGGTCCTGTTCGGTGGAATTGCACTGCCGAAGGTACACGCATACCACATCCGAGTTCTTTAACAGCTTCATCGTCTTCTACAGGTCATCGGAAATCCACATCCTATTATGCTCCAAGATTTGCATAAACAACAAGCTTTCCTTGGGATGGCGAATTCCTCAACGCAGGTGCAATACTGGGCTTGGTGACAAATTAAGAAAGCCTGCAAAAGTTTGTAAAACGAGTTATTGGTTTTCTTTCATAGACTTTCTGTTCATGGTACTGATAGTTTTGGTGGATTTAAGCAGTTTTAGGCAACGAGAAAGGTTTCTGAAGACTAATGTGTAAGCAACCTTGGAATAATAAGTTACCTAAGGAAACATTTTCTTTTTTAAAAGAGTTTATGAAGTTGAGCATTCATCTATATATACCAGTAATTAGGGCTGATTTTCACTTGTAGTATTTACATTACTGAAATCCTTCAATTCGCAATTTCTGTTATGTTTGTCATCGAGATTACTTGTACAAAAAACAAGATCCATAGACTGAAGATCTATGCACTTAATTTGTTAGGATGTGAAGTAGTAGAATATCCATTGGAACTCATTGCTGTTGCAGATGATCAGCAATGCCATGCTAAACTGATACATTGATGTTCTGTGCGGCATGTGTTTACAACGAGGGGATTAATTTGAAGGAGATCGTAAGCCTGGTTTAAGTTTGGGATGGTTGCATGCAATAACGCTCTCCTCAAGAGTAAGTTTTCATGAAAGAGAGAACACCTCAAAACTGAGATCGTTTGATGTGACCAGTAGAGTAGTAGTTGTTTATAAGAGTCATCTTTATGTGACAGTAGTAATACTGAAACGGAACGTCCATGTATATTACTCATTACATCAATCCCCAATTTGAAACTATGGTTGAATCCTCCATTTCTCTATCTCTAACAAAACTACTTCATGCAAAACAATGTAACATGTGGCTTAATCAACAATCCAAAAACAGACTCTTGTGGACCCAGCTGGGATCACAACATATATATTTTGAATGATGTATATACGTCTCAGCTGTCTTGTTCATTGCATAAGTAAGTGTGCTTCATCTTTATTCGAAGGCAGGCATAAAGATGGTAGAAGCTGGAGGACCTTTAATTGTTGGCTCTCTTCTAGCTCAGTTATGGTCTGTTCTGTATTATTGTATGTAATGAAAGGTAAGGTTCCACTGAAAAACTCTCTCAAACCTCACATATACTAAACGCGGGACCCTATTTGCAGAAAGGACCCACAAGGAGCGTTAAAAGACATAAACTCTCTCTCTCTCTCTCTCTGTAGTACTTGGTTATTTCTTTGACCTTTTTCTTTTTCTTTTTTCCTTCCCTTTTGCTGCTTCTTTTTGTTCTTCCAAAGGCAGCATAGTAAGTTTATCCAGAGGGGTTTCAAAAACGCACGAAACAAGCTTTGCCAGAACATGAAATATAGCCGTTGCCAGATGATGCTATAAAGGGTACGGACTATTGTGTGTGTGTGTGTGTGTGTGAGAGTGAGAGACAGAGAGAGAGGGAGAGGGAGAGTCAACAGGAGAGGTGGGTACAAGACAAACAGGTACAATGGCCGTTGGATTACCAAAATCTTTTGTCATCGGATAACCTTAAATGGGGGGTGTACTATTTACTATGGGCACTCAGTAAACTGTTGCTTGCACTCCACTTCAGTATTTGTTTTGTGGGTTTGAATTTTAGGGTTATTCTTTTTTTAACCCTAAAGTTTTTTTGTTTTGTAGTGAATATATATATATATATATATATTTATATTTATATCAGATGGATGACATGGTATTGTGGGTTTAATTGGTTGATGGAGTATGTGTGGTGGAGTTTGCATGGTGAAAGCTCGACAGCTTAATAACTCATTTTAACTCTTAAAAAGACTGAATGCTCCAAAGTGGGCCACCCTTTGTCTTTCTCCTTATCTTCATTATTATGCCCTTCCTGCCTTTCAAAAACCCCAAACATTAAAATAATGAAAAGTGGCTTTACTGTGAGATTGATGACAAGCCTCCTCGAATCTTTTCTATTCTTTCAATTAACCCCCTCAAACTCTCTTTTTAACCTCTCCTCGTGTTATCAGGAGTATTATAATTGGAAAACTAAGACTAAGAAGCACAATTAGAATAAGATGTTTGGAGATTGCCATGATCTCTAATTGATTCCAATTCTTTTTACAAAAAAAAAATGATTTGAGCTTTCACAATCAGATCAAATGTAGATTATTCACGTCAGAATTAGATTATTTACGAATGATAAATTTTTTATAGCCTGGTACAAAGTCACTCATTTGCAACCTTGAACAGTGTTTTTGGAATCCCTGAATTATAAATCTATTTCAATGACAAGTGCCAAAATAAGGTACCATTTTTATATTTTTATTCATCAATCTATATGAATCGTTAGATCAATATTCATCAACTTATTTGCAACATCTCACTTTCTCTCTCCAGAGTAGTCAAAAATGTCACCCCAAGAGTCTTGATACTATTTTTCAACTCTTGACGTTACTCCCTTCTTGAAGTGAAATTTTTTGAATTTGGAGTGACATGTAGGGTTGCCACCCTTGATGTCACTCTCTCTTGGAGTTGCTCTTATAATCTGGTACTAAAGTATTGTCAATATTCAAACTCATAATATCTAATTTTTTTTTTTGTTTACAGATGTTTAATCCTAACTGGTAACTCAACTCAACTCCTTAAAAGGAGAAGAGGTGAGCACCACTATATACTCACACACACACCCAAAGACTCCCGATGTGGGAATCCCAGCTCCAGCTAGGTCAGAGACCGATACCTCATGGCGCATCCTCGAAGCCAAGCCACGCCAAGAGCGTTTGGGGCACACGCGCGCAATAGGCGCTTCGGACAACACTGCTTTTTTTTTACAAATGTTTAATCCTAATTGGTAACTCAACTCAACTCCTTAAAAGGAGAAGAGGTGAGCACCACTATATACTCACACACACACCCAAAGACTCCCGATGTGAGAATCTCAGCCCCAGCTAGGTCAAAGACCGATACCTCATGGCGCATCCCCGAAGCCAAGTCACGCCGAGAGCGTTTGGGGCACACGAGTGCAATAGGTGCTTCAGACAACACTGCTTTTTTTTTTTTTACAGATGTTTAATCCTAACTGGTAACTCAACTCAACTCCTTAAAATGAGAAGAGGTGAGTACCACTATATACTCACACACACACCCAAAGGCTCCCGATGTGAAAATCCCTCATAATATCTGAATTTATAACTTATTTTTTTTTATCATTTAAACTGCCCTTTAAAATTAATTAGCTAATAATAATGGTATACTTCTCCAGTCTCGTTTTAATAATTTACCTACCCTTAGGTTTGTTAAGTAAACTCGGAGTTAGTTACTTTTCATTTCACAAACTGGTAGGTGGTCCTATACCCCTAGTTAGCTGCACACGTGTGATTGATGCTTCATGGGTCTAAACCACAAAAAAGGGGATGACTGTTGGTTCTTTATGGTGGACTCTCTATGCTCTCTCTGTGAGCTGAGCCCAAGTTCGATGGTGTGAAGTTTTCATTGGTGGGCCGGCCTTATCTGTAGTTCCATCGGGCTTATGACCCCATTTCAGGATGTCACTCATTATGAAAAACAAAAGTCAATTTTTCTTTATCTGAAAAATAAAATAAAATCAAGTCATTAATCTGATGGAATTAGGGATGGTAATCGTGTCGTGTCAGACCGTATTCATGTCATGTTATTTTGGGTTAGTGTCGAGAACTAGTCAACTATACTTAAACATTTTAATTTCGTATTGTTTGTACTCGACACTAATTCAATCAATTTATTATTCGTTACGAGTTGTGTCATATACAGTTTCATGTTAAGAAATGATTAAATTTAACCCGATAATTTATTATCGATTTCAAATGGCATTTTTGTGTCAAAAATTGTCACCCTAGATGCCGGTGAATTGATTTTCAACTATAAAACTCTTTTATTAGTAGTAGATAATCTATCAATTAATAAATTGAGAGAATTTGGTTTCATATTTATGAATGGACCAATGGAGTAAATATTGAATATAACAGTGATATCATATCATTATTGATGACGTGATATCACCAATCAATAACAAAATTCTAAATAAAAAATGTGAACTTCACTTGAACTTGCATGACAAAAAGGTGGAAAGTTATTTATTTATATGTCAGATTAATTATGGATTTTTGTAGAGTCCATTTATTTACTTGTTTTAGTATTATTGGTCGGTAATATTATATCATCTTGTTGCATAATATCACCGTTCTAATGAATATTTTCTCAGACCAATGAGAAAAAAGTAAAAAAAAATAGTGATTTTTAAATGTCGATGTGGCAACACCTTATTGACCACATTTCCACAACTCCTTCCGAGGGTCACCGTAGAAAATCAGAATTCCCCCACCAGAGAGTCTTTAACCCAACCGACACATCACGAGACGAGGACTGGTTGTTGCGGGGTTGTAATCAAACTGGTCAAAAAAATTCCACGGCAACAATGCTATCACCAAGCACTGCCACCACTACGATCTACACCACCATTCCAATCTCCGGCACTGACGTCATTTCCCGATCATTCCAAAATGTATCCACCTTCCTCTCACGTAGCCGTCCCTGGCCGGAATTTTTCCCCGCCGTTGGCAACTTCGACCACCCTGGCTCACTCTCCGGGGCCGGACTCCGACTCAAACTCAACTCCAAGTACTTCATCGTGAACTATGCTATCATAATCTTCACCTGCGCTACCTTCTCTCTCATCGGCGTGCCGATCGCGCTGATCGTATATGGCTTGATCTTCTTGATGTGGCTAGTACTGTATATCTTTCGTGAAGACCCGATGGCTATGTGGGGTCACCACGTGAGTGATCGGGTCGTGACTGTAGGCCTGATCTTGGTCACGGCGGTGGCTGTTTGGTTCACAGGGGGTTTGATCAATTTGGTAATGGGCACTGGTGCTGGGGTTTTGATCTCGGCTATACATGGAGTCCTGAGAAATCCAGAAGGGTTATTTCTTGATGAAAGCGACGCCATCTCTAACGGTTTGATTGGTTCAAGACCCAGACCAGAGAATTCTCAGAGAGCTGATTTTTCGAATTAGTATTGATTCATTTGGCCCATTCAACTCATTGTTTCTGTGATAATTTTCATCAAAATTCTAACTTCACGAGAAGAAACAAAGAATAGTTAATTTTTATTTTTTTGGTGGTTGTTGTTGTTATTGTTGAAGCGTGGGGTTTAATTTGTGGTTTATAATGTTCTTTTTATTTGATTGCTATGGTTTTGTCAGCAATGCGAGTGCTAAAGATTGTTGGTGTCTGTTATTTTTATCAATTGGGTTTGTTGTATTTGACTGATTTCTATTGATTCAATGAGAAGATTGAATTTGTTTTTAGTTAGTTCTAGATGAGTCGACTGTGTTGATTGGCCTAGTGATATGATTCTTGAACTATCAAACATTACGAAAATGAGACATTAGATTATCATGGACAACAAAAAATTAAGATTGTTTCGGTAAAATACAATTCCGGGGCTATTCTGTCTGTTTCACTGGAAACAGAGGACATTTTTGTAGGTTGATTGCATGGCAAGATTATATTGGGCAAAGTCAATAACCCTATAACTTTAAACTGGTGATGACTTTGCTTTCAACTTAAGCTGAAAAGGGTACGAGTCTGATGACTTTGCTTTCAACTAAGTTGAAAAGGGTACCAGTTAAACTGAAAATAGTGTCATGCATTCATGTCAGACAAGATCAAGACCAAATTGTTTTTTTTTTTTTTTGTAAAAGGCTGGCTAGTGAATTGACCGGATATAGTGTAAGCAAAAACTGTGCTACCAAGTTTGAGGATTGTTTTGAAACAAAACATCATATTTTGTCATCCGTACTAACTTCACTAATGTTTCTGAGGAGGGGTGATTGGTTTCTGAGGAGTGGTGATTGAAGCTCTAAGAGCATGCTAGCTTCCAAGTGAAACAACTTACATGGGAATCTACTTATCCTCTATCAAAGGCTCAAAGTATATCAACTTATGCTCTATCAAAGACTCAAAGTATATCAATTGTGTAAGCAAATTAATGAATTGGTGATATTTTTTGTCTTTTCTATTTCATTTACTATAACATAAAATATGTTTTTTTTGAAACTATTATATTCTTCTAGTATGTTTATTATTATTATTAATTATATGATCGGTTTGACTGATTGACCCACGATTGAACCAGTGACCTATTACACAATCCCTTTGCCAAATCCATGTCCGAAGCAGATTTGAAAATTATACTAATGTCCAAATGGATAGCTGCATTCAGGTTCACTTCCATCTTTAAAAGTGCAATTGTGAAGTTAGGATCTTATAGATGAATTAAATTGAATGAAGTTTTAAAGAGACAACAAGAGAGTTAGAGATAAGAACAAAAAACCAGAGCAAGACAAAGAGAGTTTGAGGGAGAGAAAAAGTTGGAAATACGTGGTGAGAGTAGAGAAAAAAATAGTAAAAAGAATTTGAGAGAGATTGTTACTTTTAAAGCTAGAAATCGTTACTTTTAGATTTTTTTTAGAAAGCTTTGTGTATATTATTACATTTTAGGACTTTCTTTAAAGTTTTAGATAGATTTTTGAAATATATTAAGCATTTAACTTGGTCTATTCAAAAGGATCTCAGAACATGAAGCTGGCTAAAGGGCTGAAAATTAAATTAGGGCCCTAGAAGACTATTTTAATGGTTAGGTCTGCTATGTCTCCTCCCATTCAAATGATCGAAGTGTTTGTGCGTCTCGTAACAATTGTAGTCTTTGTTTGTGCTTTATTATCAAGTTTTGGTCTATGGAACCGATTAAGTGCGAAAGGATTAAAGGTAATATATGTGTTACTCCATATTTTATGCATTTTTTAAATTTGTCAAAAATAATACGTGGACCGTATTTTCATAATAAAGATGAATGTTACAACGTGGTGTTGCATAATTTTAATTTTTAGTAATTTAGACATTTAATATATAATAAACATTATATATGTGTTATTTCATACTCATACTATATGAGTGCAACTCTTCAATAATAAAATCCATAGAAATTGTAAAACATCAAGTTTATGATGCCCTTGCTAAAGGGAAGGCTGTGAGGAAAAGGGTAAATAGGATTCAAAATGGTGATAGTAAATGGGTTCTCACAGATGAGGAGATTGGTGGGGGTGGCAGTGGACTTTTATTCTGGGTTGTATAAATCTGAACAACATGAATATGAGGATGAGTTGTTCTCTCTTGTTCCTCGGTTAGTAATGAAGAAAATGACAGAATTACAGGGATAGCCACTGTGGAGGAAGTGAGATCTGTGGTCTTTTCCTTGTCTACAAAAGTGCACCTGCTGATGGGCTATCTGGTAAGTTTTTTCAAGTGGCATGGGATGTGATTAAGCAGGATGTGGTGGATGCTGTGAATTTTGTCTTGAGAGGGGGGAAGTACCTAGATCAGTCAATGCTACACTCTTAACCTTGCTACCCAAAAAGTATAATCCTATGTCTTTTGTTGATTTTAGACCAATTAGTTTGTGCAACTTTCTTTATAAATTTTTTACCAAACTTTTGGCAAGTAGGCTTGCTCCTTTGTCAAGTGAACAACATGGTTTTGAAAGGGGAAGAGGTATTAGTTGAGTATATTTCTCAGGCAGAGCTTATAGTTGGTGAGCTGGATAGGAAGGTGGAGGTAGACAATTTAATTCTTAAATTGGATATGATGAAAGCCTATGATAGGCTAGAGTGGGACTTCTTGTTGAGAGTTCTATCTAGTTTTGGGTTTTCAGAGTTATTTGTGAAGATCATGGCTAACTGTTTGGAAAATCAATACTTTTCTGTTTGTGTCAATGGGCAGAGGAGAGGTTTCTTTCCTTCTTCGAGGGGTCTTGGGCAAGGAGATCCTATTTCTCCTTGCCTGAAGAAGTACTAAGTAGAGGTTTTAGGAAATTATATCTGGATTGGTTGGTGAAAGGGTTTCATTTGGGAAGAGGTTCCTCTTTAGTCAGTCACTTGCTGTTTGCTGATGACACCCTGATCTTTTTGAGTGGTTATAAGCAGTCAATGGTGAATTTGTTTGCTTTTGTTAAAATGTATGAGTTGAGTTCTGGGCATAGGGTTAGTCTCCAAAAGAGTTCTATGTATTGTTCTAAGCATATTACTGTGGCAAGGAGGCATGTGCTGACTGGAGTGGCTTGTATACCTGTTAAACAATGTCCATTTACATATCTTGGTTGTCCTATTATAAAGGGTAGAGCTAAGATCAGATATTTTGAAGAGATATTGTTTAAGTTTAGGCAGAGGTTAGAAGGATGGTATACAAGGATGTTATCAAACATGGGTAGGGTTTTACTTGTTCAGTTGCTGAATATTGTTCCTATCCATTTGCTGGCCTGCTTGGACTTGCCAAAGACTATCATCTCTAAGCTTAATGCTCTAATGGCAGGTTTCATTTGTTCTAATAAGATGAGTGTAAGGAAAAGACATTGGATTTCTTGGGGGAAGTTGACTTTGCCTAAAAAGGAGGGTGGTTTGGGATTAAGGAAGTTTGAGGAGGTGCAGATGGCTTTTAGAATGAAACAGGCATGGAGTTTATTGCAAGGATCTTCTCTATGGGCCCTAGTATTTTCTGCCAAATTCTTGCAGGGAAAGCATTTATTGAGATGCTCAGGGAAAAGTCACTTTAAATGTCTTGAAATGCTTAGACCTTATTTTGAGAGGGGTGGTGGTTCAGTCTAAAAGGATAGTTGGAAATGGTAGTCACACAGATTTTTGGTGTGATAATTGGATAGGTGATGGCCCTTTGTTGTGTAAGGTTGAGGTTTTGCCCCAAAGTTTCCCTAAGATTTCAGAATTGGTCACACTCAATGGCTGTTGGGTGCAGTGGAGGAATTCCTGACTGAAGAACTTAGGCATGAGGTTGTGAATTCTGGTCTGATGTTATCTGGTATCTCTGATAAATTGGTGTGGCAGAGTTCTTGTGCTGGAAAGTTTTCTGTAAAGGCAGCTTGGCAGGAGAGTAGGATGAAAGGAGGTTTGAATGTTACTACTGCCTGCATGTGGGGTATTCAGACTGCTCTAAGTTCCCAGCTAGTAGGTTGGAAGCTTTTAAAGAAGGCTCTGCCTTTGATGATAGAGTTAGGCAAATTGGCATTCCTGTGGCGAGTAGGTGTTGTTTGTATTATCAGGAAGAGGAGAATGCTGAGCATTTATTTGTTGGGTGTGCCTACACATCTGCAATTTGGAATAGTTGGGCTGGTTTAATAGGTTTTTAGTTTATTGGAAGTGAATGTCCTTTAGTGAGACTAAGAAGAATTTGTAGGGTATACAAGAAGCATTCAGTGGCTCATGGTTTAGTTAGAAGCATTCGTCTTTTGTTATTTTGGCAGGGTTGGAAGGAAAGATACATGAGAGTTGCTGGGGAAGGAAGGTTGCATTCTTACTCTGTTTTCTTGAAAATCTGCAGTATCATGAGATATCAGGGGAGGGATTTGAGGGTAAAAGTGCAGGATGATAGGCATGGCATTGCCTTGCTGCAATGGCTCAAGGTGGAAGTGTCTTACCAAGTTGTAAAGGCAATTTGGTACGCTGGGAATGGTCCTGGTGCTGGTCTTTTAAAGCTGAATGTAGATGGTGCTTCAAGAGGGAACCCAGGTCCTGCTGGTGGTTGTGTTGTCTTGAGAAATGAATGGGGGGAAGTGGTTTTAGCTGGATCTTTTTATTATGGTGTGAATACAAATTTGGTAGCAGAGTTTAAGGCTCTGTTAGATGGTTTGAGGATGGTGAGGGAGTATGGTTTGTTTGCCTGAATCTTTGATTGAATCAGATTCTCTTGTCTTAGTGAATTCTGTTCTGGGGAAGAGTGAATGTGCTTGGAATTATTTAGGATTTCTAGCTCAGATTAAAGAACTTTTGGGGCAGATGGAGTTCTAGCTGAGGCATGTATACAGTGAGACAAATTGTGTGGCAGACTGCTTGGTGAATATGGCAATGCAGGACAGCTTCTCAGCAGATTATTCTGGTCCTGTTCAGCTGCCTAATCCTGTGAAGCTTCTGCTGATGCAAGACTGCAGGAAGCTCCCAGTTTTGAGATCCAAGAATGATTTGGCGTGCAGATTTGTGTGTTGATGCTGATAATGGCTGGGGGTGGTGGTTTGGTAGTTTTTTATACTTGGTATTGTAAAATGATTGGACCAAAGTGGTCTATTCTTGGTTTTTGTAATTCTTTGAGGTATTGCCAAAATGGCCTCATCTTCGTGATTCTTGTAATTCTTAGGTTAATTGAATAATATTCTTTTTTTCTTAAAAAAAAGGGTTTAGGGTTTTAGTTTTAGGGTTTAGGATTTTAGGGATGTATGTCTAACTTTCAACAATTTTTGCCATACATATTCATCCTCCCTCTGATTGGCCTGCATTTTTTTTCCCCGACAAAGAGAGCAATGACACCAGTATTGCATCTGAGAAGCAAACTAGTTACCTACTTCTTCAAGCACTTTTGTGCTGACTTTCAGGAGCTCCAAGGCTGAGTGATACCTTGTGAAGTTTCTGAAACCTGCAATTGCTAAAGGTAGGACTGTCTTTTTAATGAAGAGTCATATCCGTTGCCTTTAGCTGGATTAGTAGGGTTGTTTTCATTCGAACCCAAACAGAAGGAAAGGGAAGCCTGAAGGTGGTCTGCAGTGACCAAACCATCTTTCCGTTTGGAAATTTCTGAGTTATACGGTGGAACTGGATCCAGCATCCAGGCTGTCCATTCACTCTTCGTGTCAAACAAAGTTTAACTAAGAGAAGTGCTGACTCCTCTTCACTCTTCCATGTTTTGTTTGCTAAAAAAAAACTGACCGGAACAACAATAGAAAGCCACCTTCAGGCATCTGGGCCATTTTCTGAACCTGTTTCTAGTGGTTGGCTTATTCATAGCTGCAACAAGTAAATTTGATGAAATGGTTGCTGGGGCAAACCAAACTCCTACTTGAAGCAGTCTTGGAAATTTGCAGCTGCTCAAGCCCTTTTAGTTCCTTCTCAGCAACGCTCTTCCTTCCATGCTTTGCCCTCAAAATTCTTGCAGCTTTCAATACACAGGTTCTACACTTACTCTCAATTGCTTCCAAATTAAATTCATGAGACTTGATTAGTCCAATTTTTTTAAAAAAAACCAGAAATTTTATTGAATGAATTTCAAAGAATTACAAGAAGCAAATGAAAAGCCACATGTTTGTGGCTTTAATCCCTCAAAACCTTACAACCTCATATTTATAATTTAATATTACACCTCTGAGTAGAGAAAAAAGCAAGTCGCTTCCTCATCATTGGAATACCCCTCCTGTCCTGCTTGACCGCCATCTTCACAACAACAGGCAGAAAATACTCCATAGGAAAGCAACGCGAAGATCTGTTCTGCACAGTCAATTTGGCTAAACAATCAGTAGTAGCATTTGCCCCTGTACACATGGCAAATGATGTGATCCAAATTTTCAAGAAGTCGCACAATCTTGGATAAAGTAACCCATAACTTCCAAGGCCACTCCACCTCCCTCCTTACCATTCTAATCAACACCTGGGAATATGATTCAATGCTCAACTTACAAATTCCAATCTGCTCCTTCGCCAATTGAAGCCCATCCAGTAAGGCTAAACACTCTGCGATCATATTAGACCCTTGTCCATAATAACAAGATTGAGCCAGAAGAACCAGACCTTCTGAATTTTGCAAAACCATTCCACCTCCTGATGGACCAGGATTCCCTTGACTGGCACCATCCACATTAATTTTTAAGCAACCTGAAGGAGGAAGCTCCCATTTAACCCATCTTCCTCTCACCTCCACTCTGCACACCATTTCCACATTTAAAATTTTCGAAATCTCCTTCCCTTTAGCATCATCAGGTCTCTTAGGCTTCATACCAAATAACTGATACCTCAGACTCTTTAGAATCACCAAAAACAACGCATAAGAATTCCTCATTACCCCTTCAAATCTCCTACGACATCTTTCTTTCCAAAGATTCTAATATATCAGTAAAGGAACAGCTCGAATCAGCCCATAACTCAGAGACCAGCCCATAACTCAGAGACAGACCCTTAAAAATTCGAACAAATCTCTGAAATCTTACCATATGACTCTCCCCCTGCACTACAGAAAATCCCAAAGCTCCAACCAGCTTACCCCAGACAGCTCTAGCATAAAGACAATCAACAAATAAATTATCATAATTCTCCCCACTATTAAAACACAGCGGACATCTGCTTGCTAAAGGCACCCCAACCTCCTGTACACCAGAATCCAATGAAAGAGCTTTCCTCGAAATTTTCCACCCAATGAGTTTAGCACAAGGGAAGCTTTCATCAATTGCTTCTTTGCCTTCTTTATTGCCTGAATTGTGCTTAAGAAAACCTGCAATATCATTCTGGTCAATGTGTGGATCAGATTCTTATGTTGAGCGAAGAATCTCATCTCCTCCAAGCTTAGATGGTTAAGGATGTTAACTAGCGACAACCAAACCCCAAGCATAACTGAGCAAATGGTCAGATCAACAATCTTCTGGCTCTAATTATCTGAGTACTTTGCCCTGGCTGGGACAAAGCGAGCGGTGCCCTGAGCTCACTCTCCGATTTAATCCATTTACAAAAGCCTGATAAATTGTGGTTCTGACCATGGGGGGCTATGAATGCATCACAGCCTCCCGAGTTTGGTATTTGAAGAAGGTGAAACAGAGCCTTTTCCAAAGGAAATTCTAGGGACGGAAAATGGAAATGAAATTATAGGTGCAAAGTCCGGGCCTGAAACTGAACAATGCTCACAATTTTGAGCTTAGTATTGGTGGGGTCATCAGAAAAACCATATTGGGCCATTTTACAAATCATATGGTTCAGGTGGGGGAGTGTAGGATTTGGACGTTATTCAACTGGGAACCACAGTATGAAACAGGCGTGGGTGGGTGAGGGTTAGTGTAGTGGCGGAGTATGATTTTCAGGCGGAGGATTTGAGACTAAGGTGGCTATTGGACATATGAAAGGTGGCAGTAAGGCTGAAACAAATGCCGGGGATGGAGGAGAGATTGGAGAAGGAGAGTTATATGGTGATGATGCTACCAAATTCACTACTATGTTAGGTGAAAGAGAACCTGAAGAAGGAAAAAAGTAACTTAGAACATCCTTACTCGGTTTATTGCCTGAAGTTGTTACCTTGATGATTAGGGCCTTAGTATCTGTGGCTGGGATTTTGTTAGGAAGTTCACCAGATAATGGTGTGCATATTCAAACAATGAACGATGACCCTCCAAAAGGTTGGTTTGGTGTTGTTGAGTCTCAATATGTTCAATAAGGGGAAGAAAGATTTAAGGTTTACTTACCAAGTTAGATATTTAATGCACTTAAACATGCATTTCAGCAATGTGGAAGACCGTTGGAAGAGGTTACTTTGATTTATCAGTATGAATTTATGATTAAAGATGCGAAAGTGCCATAGATTTCCAGAACCCATCATGCTGCAACACCAAGAGGTGTCTTCAATGTTTTAGAGTTAGCTGTAGCTTTAGTTAAAGTCATTTTGATGCCATCAGAAACCACTTGGACTAGGTTCATGGGGGGGTTCAGTTTACATTTTTATGTGCACACAATTGCCATTCTGATGTATGTTAACCAATAAATCTCCATCTTAAAAGAGTTTTAATCATTATATTTCTGTTGTTCACTTAAGTCTACATGTGCTTGATATGATCTGCTTAGGTTTGTTTTCTTTGTTTTTGGCTATACAATGATCTGCTTGGTTGTTACTAGATTGCAGATTAGGCAGCTGAGCTGATGTGTGGAACTTCAGGGAATTCATGCGGGCAGCCAGGTAGTTCATTAGTTATTTGAATTTGCTTCAACAAATATAACAAGCATCTGAAAGATATTGATTTTCTACAGGACATAGCCTCTAGGTACCTCTCGTCTTGACTTTTGTTTGCTCTATCACATCACTTTGTGATATGGTATGGTATTGTACTAAGAAGGTATACCCAGAAAAAAAATTTAGTGAATACACACTTCTCCGTAACTATATCGTCATCAGAGACGTCGTGGTTGTCACCTCATACTGGAGTTGTTGGTGAATAATACATTTACTCTAAATTATAAAATCACCGCTCTTAGTGGTATTAAAATATCCACATAGTACCGATCAGTAGGTATAAAAAATATATGATAAAAGTATATATTTTTAAAATTAATATTGGAACAAAATTAATTAACAAACAGTGTATTAATTAACCCTAATAAAAGGAGATCACTTGGTATCTCAATGTTGGTGGGTAAACCAAATAAAAGAATGATCTTTAGTAAATGTATTTCCAAAAAAATCCCCATCAAATTGCAATAATAAGAAAATAAAAACAAAGAAATTACCTAGACAACTTGGTCATGGCTCCTGCACTCACGTGCGTTCCAGATCAGCAGCAGTCAGGCCCAGGCATCACAACTATTCTCTGTTTCCATGTGGGTCACCACCCCCATGTGGCCCATCAATTACCCACCAGCTCACGGTCCAAACAATAACACATAATATTCAAATTTTATAATTCTCAAATAGTTTTTTTTTTCCATGGCTACAAATTTCCAAATCCACCGAATTGCTAGGGTTTCCATCTTCATCAGCTGTAATTAGCTGTATCATTATGAAAAAAAAGGTATGCTGCTGAACCCAGCGTTCATTTGAATTTGGATTTATTTGATTACAATTTTTTACTGTCTGTGTACTTTGAATTCGTCTCGCTTTCCACTTCAATTTGTATTCGAAATTCGAAAATTGAATGATTGAGTTGCATTGAATTCCATTTGGTATTCAATGCGAAGTTACCCAAACTAAGTAACTGATAGTTTCTGTATTTTTGTTAGATTTGGTCCCCATGAGCTGGAATGACGGTTGCTTGTTCTCGATCTTGATCTGAATTTTGGATTTCGGGGTCCTCCTGCAGTCATACGAATTCATCTTTCGTCACAAAGCCTAGGTTTTTTTTTTCTCATAGGAATGGATTTGGAAAGTGGGTGTTCGTCACTTGAATCTGGGGAAGATGATGAAGTTAGAACCCCTGGCAAATTGGTTAATTCTTCTGACGACACCACCAAGGTTGCAAACAATGGCTCCTGTGTTGTTGTTGATGATAAATTGGTGGAAAATGCAAAAGGGAAGGGAATTGAAGTTACGGAGTCAGTGAATTCTCCTCCGATGATCGCGTCGCCTTTGGGGACAACCATGAAAGGGTATGGGTTGAAAAAATGGAGGCGGATTAGGAGGGAAGTGAATAATGACGAGAGCATTAATGTAGATAGTGGTAAGATATTGAAGCGGGGTTTGTCGAATACTGCTGCCAAATCAATCAAAACTACGCATTTTTCTGCTGATGTGAAGCAAAAGAGTGCAGGCTCCATGTCCTCAACAAATGCGACGGTGAGAAGTCCGGGAGCTGCGGTTGATGGTTTCATCATGCTTGGCGATCCTGGGTCAGCAGTTGGACTCACCTTTAATGCCCGGGAAGATTCTGAGAGCAGCGAGGATCGGAGCAGCAGGTCTTCCACGGCAGCTAGCGCTCCAAAGATGAGGTTTGAGAAACCTGCAGGGGCACGGGATAAGAACAGGAGGAGTCTGAGTGGGAAGAATATGGCTAATTCGGTTCAGCGGAGTCAGCAGGGGAAGGGTCAGATAGAAACCAGTAAGAAGCCTAGAGGTGAATTGATCAAAATCGAGAAGGAAAACTCTCATTCCAGCATTGAATCTGACTCGCGAAGCTCCAACTTTGTCTTTATGCAGGGCACTGATTCTGTGACCAGTAATGGGAGACAAAGTCGAATGCCAGTGAACTATGATGGAGAAAATAGTGACGAAGCTCAGGGCTGTGATCAACAGTTTAGTGAGGAACTTCAAACTGGTAATGGCAGAAAAGAAATGGGAGAATTTGAAGAGGTGTTTCAAGAAAATTTAGCGGTTGACTTGTCTTGGGAGGCTAAGGAAGAAAAAAGCGAGAACCAGGGGTCCTCATCAGATAAGGATTCTCTGGTTGAGTCCATCCTTTCACTCCAGTCTGTGCAGGATGCGCTTGAAAAAGGTGGGTGTCTCTTCCTTCATTAAGGCTTTGATAATTATTATTGTCTTGTCTCCTTATGGTTTTTTTTATAGGCAAGAGTAACATTGGTCTTGGAATCATAGGATGCTTCGAGATGTGTTTTGTTTCTTTCTCTTTCTGGGTTAGTGTTTCTTAAAATTTGACAACCTTGACAGTAATCACAGTCAATCAAGTATATAAAAAAGGGTTGTCTGGTGCACAAGCCTCCTACTAATGTATTGGGGGAGGGCTACATCCCGCATGATTAAAAATATAATGTTTTTATTCTACTTCTTCCTGAAGTAAAGTCGGGAGTCCCTAAAATTTGAAAATATGAAATAGATATCATTCTATTAATGGAAAGCTCAAAACTATGGTAGCTTTAGATTTTTGATTATTTCATAATTGGTAAGCTTGAAAAACTAAGAAAGGAGGGAGAATTAATATAGCCGTTAGATTACAAACTCAAAATTTGCCTCATTTTGACTTGTTCACAAGAAGTTAATCCTTTTAGCAAAGATTGATTGATATGTCAGATTAATGGATTCAAGAGACCAGAATGTGGTTAAGGTAAGGGGCTGAGGTAACTAAATAAAGCTTGGATAGTCTTCCAATTTTCAAAATTACTTGATAGCAAACAACTAGCTAAGAAATACATTAGAGCATTTCATTGTTAGTTGAAATTGAGTTGGTGGGACTTGGGATATATCAGATATTTGTACTAACATAGTTGAAGGAAGAGATCCACATGCTAAGACTTGGTTTGTATACCTTTGTGGGAGATTCTTACTTTACCATGCAGACCTAAAACTTTTTTATTTTTCCATAATACGACTTCCCAAGAAGGAAAGGTGTTTG
Source organism: Ilex asprella (assembly GCA_023539305.1). Classification (NCBI taxonomy): domain Eukaryota; kingdom Viridiplantae; phylum Streptophyta; class Magnoliopsida; order Aquifoliales; family Aquifoliaceae; genus Ilex; species Ilex asprella. The sequence goes on from CM042197.1 coordinate 864,812, forward strand.
TGTTGAGTAAGAATTAGTTTCAGGAGTCAAATATATTGCTAAATGGATAAAAAAATTATAGGGAAATAAAATTCTTATGTGATTTTTAAATGCAGGAAGGGGTTGGTACAGTGTTGTAAACGTTGTATTTCACTTTCTTTTTTTTGTTTCTGCTGCAACTGCAAATGAGAGGGTTATTGTAAAATCAGTTAATGCTTTCCTTCCTCCTTTCTCTCAAACTCAACTAAACACAAGAAGGAAAAACACAGCTTCCTTTCTTAAGGTTACCTCTTCGACCCATCATACTGTCCCTCCTTTACTTTCGCACCCTCCTAAGGGGGCTGCATTACTATTTTACAGAAGACACTCCAACTCCGTCCTCTAGCCATCCTACTATGCTCCTACTGTCCGCTTCAAAAGTAGTGATGTGAAGCTCGACAATTGCCTGAGATCCTGTGTAAACAATATTGAATCGACCTCTATTCACTTAGCATGGACCTCTCTCTATTTCCTCCAGATATGCTGAGGAATTCATTGCTGTCTTTCTTCTTCTTGTTTTTTGCATTTTTGTTTTTGATTTTTTTTGTTGGACGGTCTTTCTTCTAGTTTTATGAAATGAGTTCAGTTTTTTTTTTTCTAAGTGAATCTTGTGTACTTTGCAGAAGTTCAGAAATTAAAAGACATTGGCAAGGAAGATATTTCTGTCTGCAATGATAGTAGTTCACCTTCAAAGTTCACTTATGATGACCCAGAAGTCCATGAACGAAGTTCGTCTGACTCATTTCTATGTGATGAGAGTGGACAAAGTTCCTCTCATCCATTTGAAACCCAGTTGGTTAGCTTAAAACGGAGTGTCAATTCTTTGGAAAGCAAGCTGGAGGAGGCAAGGGTCATGCTCCAAATGAAGGAAGCCAAGATTATTGAACTTGAAGCCACCCTAGGTAGGAGCATGTCTGCAAAGGAAGAATCAGGGAGCACTGTAGGGTTGCAACAAGAAAAAAATAGAGGGGTGGAGACTGAACTTGAGGGCCTCTTCAGGCAAAAGATTGAATCTGATGTTCAGTATTTGGCAATATCGAGAACCGTCCTAAATTTGAGAGTTGAAGCAGTGGATCAAATCACACTTCTGGAAGAACAAAAAACTCTGGCTTTGGAGCAGGCCCAGATGCTGAACAAGCTTGGAGATGTAGAAGGAAAGGCTGTCATGCTAAAAAGGGAAGCTGAAAAGTTGGAGACTTATTGTGAAGATATTGTCGCGGCCGATGATGTTTTGAGGCTTCAGAAGAAGATTTGTAAGTTTACTTCATGTTTCTTTATACAGTTGATGTTGCTGGTCGTTATCCTGGCCCTTTTTGTGTTCAAGTTATCACCCCTTAATGCAGGGGTGGCGGTACCCACCTAATTTTGCAGACTGTGAGTCATTTTGTATTATTCAACCTTCCTTAAGCAAAATGTTTTAATGTTAGTTTCTTAGAAGTAGATAAATATATCAGATTCTGAGTCTGTTCCCATATAACAGCTATTAAGTTGAAGATTACAATCTTATTCAGTAAATTTTACCCTATGGCCTCAATTGTTGTATGTACCCAACTAAAACAAGTGGTGTTTGCTGCTGATAATAATAATTCTTTGAATAAATTATTAAATATTTTAACAAAAAATACATATATAAAAAAATCCCCATGTATATTGTTGTGGTAATGGGTGTTGTTGTTGCAAGGTGACATGTCACAATGATTTATCAGCTATCAATTATTTTATTTTATTTCTTGCTTTGAGTGATTGCTCTAGCTGACCCTTCAGTATATTTCATTGGGAAACAGGTTCGTATGCTACATGCTGTAATTTTGATGCTCGCATAAATCTGTTAATCAGTCTAATAATCCAAAGTATTTAGTTAACACTATAGTTTTCGATTAATGATGTGCAAAATTAAAATTACCAGTAGCAGCATGCCATGCATATTGAGGCACTTAGTAAAAAACTTTGTTACATTGTTTGGTATTGAACATTAGTAATTTCGAGTTTCAACTTTTTTGTAATCAAGTATTCGTTTTCGAAGTTTGATTTTACTGCTCTCATGAAACTACATTGTATAGGCGGGGTCTAAGAATCATGAGTTACTATCAGATTAAGCCAGATGTATTTAGACCAATTTACACATACCTCGTTTAATTCTCTTCCCGGTTCAATAAAAAGTAGGTCATCCATGTCAAAACTAAGATATTCATGAGAGATAAATTCTTCATAGCTTAGCCTTAAAGGGTAGTCGAGATTCAAATTCAGAACGTTTGGGCTTACGACTCATGATTAAACAAGTTTATCGACTCCTATGGGAACAATAATGCATTAATCTAGAATAAAACTTTTGGTCTCCTGAATTATCCTTCGACATAAACGAAGAACCTTTTGGTTATTGGTAGTAGCTGTACTATAAAATCACATGATTCATGTCCACTACGACACATTCATTAGGCATTCAAACATCATATCATAATATAATTAGTGACTCGGTGTCATATAAAGGCCCAAGTTGGCCTAGATAACTAATAATAATATCAATTAGTTATAATATCTACACCATTTCTAGTCAAAGAATGATCCTTCATACAAGCCTAGACAAGAGTGCACTCCAACTTCGAGTTAGATCATCTCACGATATACTTACAACAATAAATTATACATGATATATATAAACTTAATACGATACAATTCAATGTCAACTCTAATTTTTAAACGTCTCTGATTGAAAAACACATTGGACCACCTCAATTGCAATATAACTTAAAAGTGAAAAACACCTGCCAAGGATATAGATTGTTTTGAACTTGGAAAAATATAAAAAAATAAACGAAAATATATAATTAGTGGTATTAGGCATAATATTTAGCAACAATGTCTTTGGGTATGAGAAGGGCAAGGCAAGGCAAGGCAAGGCAAGTGAAAGACTTGCTGCAATCTCCTGTCCTTTTATTTGCATCACCACATTGTCAATGGAAAAAGTAGAAAAAAAATCTAATTTTTAGATGGGCCTCCAATGCCTACGCAAAAACTCCAGCTTTTGCATCTACTTTAGATGTCGACTCAAAAAAAAAAAACACTACTTTTTGCTTGAAAAAAAACTTTTTCGCATTGGTATATAGCCGACGCAAAAAAATAAATGACGCAAAAAGGATTTTTTTTCTTATAGTAAATTAAGTTTACCCTTCAATATCACATTACTTATCCCTCAAACGTGTAACACAATAATGATGCTATGAAAAAGGACTATGTTATATGATTAAGGAAAATCTTAATTGAATTTAATTTGAGAACCTAATGAATTATAATTATTGGATTAAAAGTGAACTTCATATAATATTTGAACTTATAACTAATTCAACCCTTAGGGGTACCGATTCCTTGGTTGAGTTTGGCCTCTGATAATTCAAAGTTCTCAAATTAAATACTTCTCATATCCCTAAGGACTAACCATCCTTGTTTTTCATGAGACATGTTTTAACCTCGCTCAGAGTGGTCAATATCTGAAATCGAGGAAGTAGTCGGCGCAAACTTGGACACCCTGTAACAAAACAAAAAACTCACAACTAATTCAATGACTACATTACATTAAATCCCTAATTATATCCTCAAATCTGTCCTTATTCCATTACTCTAAGATTTAACGCTAAATGGCAAGTGCAAGGGGCTTTCTGAGTGTCAATATGAGCATGTAGCACTGTAGCAGTAGTTCTACATGGGACTATGAATAAAACAGATGGCATGAAGAAGGTGGTAAAGTATGATAAAGTCAAAAATGATTCGTATATAAAGCTTTGTTTTCATAAGGCTCACGAGAATGAGTCAAGAAAACAGTTGAGCTTTCCTTTTTTCTCATCGGCAATAAGAAGTATGTGTTACTTCTTTACTCTATGCTCCCACTACTCCCATTCCCTTCTAAATCACCCTACCAAGTTACCACTCCCACTCTCTTCTTTCTCCAATATTTATCTCATAAAAAAAATGATAAATTATCTAACACGCATGTTAAAGAGATTGATTCTCGTCTTCGAACCCTCGAAGCAGTGCTCGAACAGAACACTGTGTCTGTGAGTTGGTCACACACACACGCATACGCACGTATGTGTGACCAACTCAGAGATTCTAAACTTAATAAATAAGATTGCACCCTTGAAAGGGCCGTGATGGTTTGGTATGTTTTGTTTCTTTTGACTTGGTCATAAGTCAAGAACTAAGTGGAGAGACTGCTCCTTGAATTGGACAGAAAACTGAAAACCAACAGAATTTTATATTTTAAAAATGTAATTATTTGAAAGAAAGGAGTGTAAGATTGTAATTATTTGTTCAGACCGTGGCATATAATTTTCTTATAACTCTTTTTTCTATAGTTTGGGAGATAATTCCACATCTTTGTCCAGACATTAAGACCTTTTCAAATGACCCCACCAAGTGTTCTTTGTGGAATATACACCAAGTTCCTGAACTATTTAAAGGGTAGCTTTGAGGGAGTTGTATGTTCTTTCATCTTAAAAGCTTATAAAATATTAGTGAATAAAGAAAAGTTGAATCTTGCAAGGAAAGTTAGAAGGGGTGTGTGTGCTGGTAGAGGGGTTTATTGACTTTTGCCCTATCCTTCTTTCTTTGATGACCATCTCTTTTCTGGACTCTACTACCAACTTTTAGTGATGTTTTCTGGGTCACTAATTTTCATCGACTGCTTAAATAATGATAAACAAAAGGGGAAGATTATGGTATGGAAGAAAGATCGTATCAAAAACTATAAGCAAATGAGGCTAGTTACAATTTATTTAGGCTTGTATTATAAGTAAAAAGGCTAATTACAACTCAATAGCTTCAAAGTTACAAGTTTTTTTTTTAAAAAAAATCTTTAATACTAAATAATTTTATTTTGTCGTAAGTCATAAATTCACTCTTATTTTATAACAGCTTCGATATAATATTGAAGAGTTATTCGTTGTACGCCGCTGACTACTTAATATTTAAGCACATTCATTCTGAAAATGAATATATATATATGTCACACATTGAGGAGAAGAGCTTCCAACTAATGGAACAAAGAAATTAAAGTCAATATCCCAAAGGAACTTTAATTGAAAAGGAAACATAAGTATATGCAGCTTCTGTGCATTATCATTCTATTCTACACCAAAGAAAAAACAAAAGGCTTTGGATCTTTCCTTCACAGCAAGCAAGCCTGTTAGACTATCATACTTTCCATGAAGAAAATAAACACAAGAAGACAAAGGCACTGAAGACCCCATTCGAGATAACAAGAAAGAACCTGGATGGTTCCTCTGTGCAACTGAGTTCCCACCACAGCTACCAAAAAATCAGCAAACCAGAACTTACCCAAAGTACTAAACTGTCAACAACCAAAAAAAATTGAGGCACTGACCTTTTGAGCATCTAAGTTCCTAGCTAGAAGCTGCAAAGACTGGGAAATTCAACTGACTATAGCAACTGAGTTGTATGAAGAAGAAGCATAACCATAACCAGTTGCATGTTCAGACTCAAACCCACCTTCATCCTCCATGAGAGGCAGCTCATTGAGATCGAACGTCTGAACTTTACGACCCGTCTGGCTCGCTTCACCGGGGGATGTGACTTGGCTCGATGTAGCTTCCGTTGGCCCTGTCCAGTGACACCTCTTGTGACCCCCAAGAGCCTGGCCTGTAGGGAAAGTCTTGTTGCAAATCTGGCATTGGTGTGTGCTTTCCACCATCATCGTTGAGCTTGCCCCTTCATTTTCTTTGATTTCATCCAGTTGGGTAAGGGGATAGATAGAATTTTCAACCTCAGCAGCAGCAGATGATGATTCATCAATGGTGTTTTGTATGAGAATTCTGAATTTGTTGTGGCTGGACCTATGACCACCCAGGGCTTGGTGAGACGGGAAGCACTTTTCACAGGTGCTGCATCTGTATTGACCTGGCATGATAGTTGTAAACACATCTGCCTTCTGATTAAAGGGACTGAGGTCTTGTATTGCCTCCAAATCCATCAGTTTCATCGTCTTCCTCCTCTTTTTGTTCTTAATCGTAACCGCCTGCCCATTACTACTCTCATGATAATTGTAATCAGCGTCTGAACATTTCTTGTGATCATACCCTTCAGGCCTGTCTTCTGGTTTTTCAGCAACACAAACTGTTTCCAACATAGCCTTACCTTTGCCTTCTTTATCCATGTTCATACTCAAGTCACTACTATTTCCAACATATTTGGACCCTCTTTCCTCAATTCTGAGCTTCTTCATAGGATAATCCCCTCCGTTTTCAAATGGTGATTCCTCGACTCTCCGTTTCTCCCATTCCGAAACCCGATTTGAGTCCTCAATTTCGGCTGAATTGCTGTTTGTAGCCTCAAAGTCCTCGACCCTTTGTTTATGAGTTAGGCCAGACTCTAAAGAATCTCCATGAGCTAACATGATGAGATCATTAGCAGCATCACGGCACTTCTCATCCTCATCCTCTGAACTGGATAGAGCCCATGTGGAGGTTAAGGCCTTGGACTTACGGCCTCTCTTGGCAGTCACAGGCCACCGCCGAAGAGACACTGTTAGATCTACCACCGATGTCCCATTAATTCCAGCTGAATCAACCTGATAATCGATTTTCTGAGTCTCAACGTCCAATACGGATGAAGATGAACTGTTTTTCACCACTGGAGGTGGCTGAATACCCCTCCACTCTCTCTCCGGGTGACATCGCATGTGCCCAAACAGCGACTTCATGGACGGAAAATTCTTACCACAAAGCACACATGTTGGCTTACTGTTACCGCCCAAGCAAGCATTGGAGGTGTTATTACTCTTCTTCTTCATAAGATCAATAACTTGGTGTTGCGATTGTTTCTTGAACTTGGTTGTTTGGTGGTGATTGAGCTTTTTGAGAGATAGATCTTTGTTTTCGTGACCGTGAATTCTCATGTGACCCCCCAAAGCTTTGCCAGAGCTGAACCCTTTGTGGCACTCTGGGCAGATCCGAGTCTGATCCTTTCCTGAAGAGCCAACCTGATCATCTTCCCTACCTTCCACCTTCGGAAATTTAAGCGCTACTCGGAGCTTCCCATCGCCAGAAACCGGTGTTGCAGAGCTATGATTGTCTTTCTTGATTGTTAGTGACTGATTTTCTCGATCATCCTCCATTGAAAGAAACTCAATAACAACCCCAGCTGAGTGTATATATATAGAATGAAAAAGGTAGCGAATGATGTTTGTGAGTAGTTGTGAGAAAGTGATGGCTGAGATTGCACAGAAAATGCAGATGGGTAGGTACGTATGACCCCAAAAGTCTCAAAATACAATCTCAAGAGACCTCAGATCGATCAAAGATGATAGCTACCAGAAAAGAAGAGACTTGAAGAAACCCTAGTAGTGAGCTAATAAAAAGACGATTGCACAAATCAGGAAGAGGCGGTTATGCTTAGTTGACAAGATGATTAACAAAGCGAGAAACGAGAGGAGAGATACAGTAGGAAAGTATGAGGAATACCCTCATAATCCCAGCTCGAAAATTGAGCTCCTCACTGAAGATATGAAGACCCAAATTAAGATCAGTGATGATCAGATCATGAAACAAAGCTGGTACATGAAAACCCAGAGAGAGAAGACTGAGAAGATGAAAGAAGAACAAAGCTCATCAAAGGGTAAGGATTAGGAAGAGTCATTCTTAACTGCTTTGTGGAAATTTACTGTCACGTTCTTAGTCCCTTTCCCTCTTCTTCCGGTTTTTGAGAATCTCTACTCACACACTCACCCATCTCTCTCTCTCTCCAACTCCTCATCTACAATCCAAGTTTGAATCGAATTAATTGACCACAAAACAAAAAGGTCATCGTACTAGTTGTGGAGTCCCAAGTAAGGCAGGACTTGGAAAAGACTAGGAAAAAAGATTTTCTTCCACCAAAAAAAAAAGGAAAAAGGAAAAAGGAAAAAAACTCTCTTTTTCTTCTTCTAATTAAGCCTTAATTAATGTTTTCCTTGAATATTAGGGTAAGAATGGAGAACTTTCTTGGATAGGTCTCACTTAACTGAAATCTCGCAGTCTAATTAATCAATAAGATCTTCCAATATTTTCCTCCAATAAAAAGATTTCAGTCAAATTTTTACAGCCAATGAACATTTTATTCATCTTTTCACACAAAGAAAGTTTCATAGAAAGGAAAATCTAGGAAATCTCAATTGGTTCTTATCTCTATCTTCATTTACAACTATCCTAATTCTCTTATATTTCATCAATCTGTCACCAATTAAACTTGAGGGACTAATCGGCGCAAGTCTAAACACCTTGTAATAAAAAAACTATCTAAGGTGAACGTAAATGCTCAAAGACTCATCTCTCAAATAACAAAATCGAGATTTTAATCACACGAAAGACAAGGTGTGTATAAGCAGTGTAAACGAATCAGTCCTTACTATGTCTAAGACCTAAATTCGATCTCTATCACAAGTTGCTTAGTAATTCATGTATCATTCTCCTTAGAAATAGACTAGAAACATATGATCATCACATAGGAGGTTTGAAGTTTGAATCTCGTCAAAAGTCAAAGAGAAAAAATTAATTTTTACCGAGCCTAAGATATAAATTCAATCCTCTCAAGCTGCTTCGCGATTCAAATCATTCTTCGCGAGTATGCTAGATTAGAGATATCTATATTTGCAATACATTATCAAATCTATATGACAATGACAAGTGAAGCCAAGGTTGTGATCACAACCTTAACACATGTATATAACTTATGCATTGATTTTCTTCAATTCAATGAAGATATTAATTACCCAATTGAATCTGCCAATAACTACACTTGTTGCACGCGGTTTTGAACTCTGTTTCTGTATAACTTCCCAATATTGCCCTTGAATCTCTGACCAGAATATAAAAAAGACAAATTCCATTTTGATCTCTAAAAGATACAAAAAAAATTAGTTTGTCTCCCGAATGATTAATTTTTCACAGTGCTCCCTCGAAAAAAATAAAAACGTTATAATATGGTCCACCATCTTATTTTCGTTTAGTCTTTTGTATGTTTTGTATCTCTTGACTGGTTAATTAGGGACAAAATATTCAGAAGACTAAATGAAAATAAGACGGTGATCTCATTGTAACGTTTTTATTTTTTTGAAGTGACAATAAGAAAAAATTAATCATTTGGGGACAAACAAAGAATTTTTGTATCTTTTAGGGGTAAAGTTGGATTTTCCTTAGAAAAGATAACTAGTAGTGGGGAAAAGATTTATAGGATGTGGAGAGGGCAGCCAATCACAGAATTACTCTTAAATGCAGAATGGGATTTGTGGCAAGATATTGTATGAGGTTGTTTGGACCCCACAACCACAAGGTGCTGTTCATTATGTACTTAATTATAGTTAATAGGTTTGAACCTTTTCAAAGTGACGTCCAAATTTACCACAAACTTATAAGGTGCTGACCCTTATTGAAAAGTTCTCGAAGAATGGGGGGAGGAAAACATAATTACTTAAACCATTTGAAACAAAATTTGAATGGATTTTATTATATTTTGTAGCACACCATATATGAATTAAGAATCACCAATACCTTTTAGAATCAATGAGTGTTTGGTTAAATAGTATTTTTTGTCTTGTAAAAATTTTATCTTTTTGTGATCAAAGATTCAATTTCCCTAGTCGACAAAAAAGTGTGATTGATTGACAAGGCTGATCTTAGTTGCTTTGAGGAACCAAATCCAAATCTTTAGTGTGGATTTGAATTTTTACCGAAATGCAAGTCCTGATTTAATTAATGTATAGATCGAGAGACCAGATCATGCATTCGGGGTTTGTACTCGGTTCTACTCAGACTCATGAGCTTAAACAACATAAACATACTTCTACTTGCTAGAACAAACCAAGAATTTTCTCCATTTCCCAAAAAAAAAAAAAGAACAATACCCTTCGGAGACTCCTATTGTTTATGAGATCTCCCCTAATTTTATAGGATAAGGATGACCACACTTAACCGACATAATATATGATATATAAAATTGCAATTCTTATAGGGTCGAGTCATTTGTGTGAAGTCTCTTCCTACTAATTTTATACTTTTTGCTCGTTTGAGTAGTGTCTACACGTAGATCTCTTTCATTTTTTTTTTTTTTTTATTATTATTATTATTATTATTATTATTATTTTGAGTAGTAGAGTGGTGTGTCTCCAAAAGCATTATAACTGCAGCTGATAAGCTATGTCTAAACTTGATGCTAGGAAAAGTAACCTTAGAATTCAAATAGGACCACTATGTGTCTGTGGGTCCTCGTCGATACGTGGTAACGAATCTACCATTAAGAAAAATTGAGAAAAAGTGTGTCATTTGTAATTCTATGTCACGCCCTCGGCCACCCTGGGACAGGCGAGATATTATTAATTGATGTGGAATGAAGAATTTTTTTCTTTTTGGCCTAGTGAAGAGCATGCGATTGGTCTCTCTTACGCAGGATTTTATCAACGCAAAGGGTGCCTAAATTTGTCATTGAAATTCAATTAGTGTGTCAATATTCAAGCCTAAGACCCCACCCCTGGTTCAGACAAAGCATCCCCCTTGTGTCTCGCCCCT
>CM042197.1:875779-887527 GCA_023539305.1 Ilex asprella
CCCCCCAACCCTCTCAATTTATCCAATACTTTTGTCCTCTTTGGCAAATTGTGTAGTACATACTAATGAGGGACCCATTTATAAGGAATGGGTCCACCCACATTCACGATTGGTAATCTGCCAAAGAAAAAAAACAGTGAAAATGTATTGAAGTGAATCTCACTCCCCTAAACTATCACGACGTCTTCAAATTAGCAAAAAATTATAGAGACGAGAAACTCAGAGAAAATAGGCGAAGAAAAATCATGGATCCACTTCAACTCACTGTTCGCTGTCGAATTCCTGCTAGTAAGCCATATTGAAGTTAATTTCATCTTAAATGCAATTCAGAGTAAAATCGAATTTAAATCAATTGCTTCCTCCGTTTCATATATCAAACGATATTCAATGAGCTGCCCCGATGTTGCTGGTTGTATAACTAGATAACTGCATCATATACTAAAGACAGCCAAGGGCCATTGTCACAGCGTCCCTCACTGAGACAGCACCCTCCTACATGGAAAAACTTCGTACATGTATAAACCACCAAATAAGGGCCATCATCAGGGGCCCAACGAGACAGCACACTCGTACATTGGAAAAGTTCAGGACGTGTAAGCCATACCAAACAATTCGATGCAATAACCTCCAAGACAATGACTCACAAAGCTTCAAGAGTGGTGTAGTGGGAGTTTTCTGTGTTACAATCTTAGTCCGACTATCCATCTAAGTTGGCGAATGAAAGGTATTCCTAGTTAACTGTTAATACCACCCAGAAGAGATCCACTGCTGGCTACCTGTGAGTTACATAACCGATTAAAAAGACTTCTTGTTTTCCAATGCTGCATAATGACATGAAATGTCAATGAACTGAATGTACAAGCAGATGATGTAACTTAAAATGTGAAGAGCATCAAAACTGAACCATTGTCTCAGCAATTCAAGATCTGATACAACACAATTCACTATATTTTATACATATCGTCACCCCTTTTTATGTCCCACTAGTTCAGTGACGAAGCATTTTTGTCCTGTAATTTTGATACAGGAAGAAAGTTTTTCAAAATGAAGGGAAAAAAACCCAAACTACAACTATGAAAATACCACCATCAGCCCCAACAACAACAAAGCAAAAGGGAGGAAAGCATAGACAAAAACAAATGGATTGCTTCTTTTTCTAGGGGGCAGTTTTTGGGTGGGTTTTTGGTTCAGATTTTTTTTTTCTTTTGGTTTGAAGTACCTAAAAGTTAACATTTATTGAGCTTGTGAGTGCATGGAAGATTGGTATTCCAACATTTCTGTCCGATATCTCTCCTTGTCTCTCAACCCTTTCTCCTGATACACCTGCAAAGCAGAACCAGCAAGAATCAAGATAACCAGAAGTTGTGAGAGTTTTCTTTCACATGTAGGTATGCAAGAGTTCTTGCAATTATTCTTCAGCAGACGGGAGGAAAACCATATTATGCATTTGTTATTCCTGTTAAATTTCTTTAAAACTCGTCCTCCCCCCCCCCCCCCCAGGAAAAGAACAAGGGCTCCCATCAGAGATTACAATCCCCACAAGACATAACTATCAGATAGCTTGAAGTTCTATATTGCAATCTTTGTGAATGATAAATTTTTTCTTCGGAGTTATCAAACCAAGTAAACATTAATAAGGACTACAACAACCCCTCAATTCTGCTATAGTCGAATTCCAATTTTAGTTGACAGAATCACTCATTCTCTCCAATGAGGCAATGACCCAGCTTATTTTCAGATTTTACTGGGACATCTTTACCTGATATTTCTAGTGAGCTAGTTCCCATTTTAAAGAAGGAAAGAACAAAAAGAAAGAAAAGTATATTATCAAAAACAAGCGCTGGTGTCTATTTGTTTTTCCAGTATCAAAATCTGCCGTGAGTTGAGAAAAAATAATAAGAATCAAAAAGCATATGCTTACTAATATATGGTGTCACTTTTGAGATCGTTTTTCTTAAAGAAATGCCATTTTGGAATTGTTTGGAGTTTTAGAATGGTTTTACAAATAATCAATGTAACGGCTATAGAAGCAAAATATATATATATTGGTGCCATTCAAGCATATCAGAGTAAGAATAGTATGAAAGTTCCAGCAATCTGAAAATTACTGTCTCCAGAATAAAGGTCCGGAAACCACATTAATATTGTAACAGTATAACTACAACTTTATTGTTTATTTATTTTCAAAATTTGGATAAATGGTGTTATGTAAGCTTAAAAAACGAGTTACAGAATTTGAGCTTATCAACTATCTAAATTACTTGGCCCTCTTCTAGTCAGCTTAGCACCAGGTTATACAGCTTACTATCCTTGCCCAGGATGACACAATGGTAAATAGCCACCAGTGTGGGAAGTTCATAAGAGCTGGCTTTTACCAGGCCAAAGTGTGTCTATGTTCTAAATAATTGAAAAGACAATAAAGGCCAAGGAACATGATAGTTCGAAAAACCGGAAGTAAATAAACTTTTGTAACTAAATACCATGCTGTCAAAAAGCTTTAATTGTTTGAACAACAAGAAGGTGAGCCAGGTGTACTTGGCCACTATGCTGCACTATCATATGTCGACTCCTGCTGTACGTGGTAACAGTTCTCCTAAAGCATACCATTTAGACCATTGTACAAATACAGTAAATCTATAGCATATAAAAAAATTATCATAAAATCAGCGCACAAAAGAATGGAAACACTAAAAGCATGTCCACCACACCTTTTTTTCAGCCTCTGTGAGTTTGTTCCATAACAGTCCAATTTTCTTGGTGATGGATTTCTCTTGCCCATGGTACAATGGCTTGAGGCTCGTGTAGTGCTCAGCAAAAAAGAAATTATAACCACTTCTATTTGACTTAGGCCGGAAGGGGTCCCTCAATGCCAGCTGGTGTCTTTTCCGTCTCCTTTGAGGTGGCACAACAAAACTATTATGACTCTTGGACATGTCTAAGGCCATAGGAGTATGATACAGAACACCTTTCAGCTTATCTGAACCCAGACTCACAGTAATTAAATAGCCATACTCAAATTTTGCATCAATGGTCCCATTCACTGAACTGCCAGGTTCCAAGTTATGACTCACTGTATAACACAGAAATAACAAAATACTTATTACAACTATACAGGAAAGTGGAAACACATCCAAACACTCTTTAACAGGCATATTAAAAACACAAAAATTTAGTCAAACAACACATAAGGAGGTAATAAAGGCCAAACTTCTTTAAGCAGGTAGATTAAACATCATCAGAAGCTCGCCTTGTGAAATTCTAATCAAGAAAATGCAAGTAGATCATGCATTATCAAAACCTTCTCCAGTAAGATTCTCATTAAAAAATGCATTACAACATATGAAATAATTCGAAAAAAGCAAAAACAAAATGAATGGATAAAGATATTAATATAAAGCAACTGATCAAGAATAAGTAGTTGTAAGTTACTACGTGGTTAAATTTGCAGGAAATTTCGAGGTCAGTAATAACAGGGAAGTTCAAATATAAAGGAAAGTGCAAAAATGATGCAATTTCAGAAAAAAAACAGTACAATCACACTGGCCCATCTCCAATTTTATACGTGAAAGCCAGATGCACAAAATAACTCCTCATATAGGTTTGAAAACCCAGCTTATTTATACTAACAAAAGCAAGATTAAAGAGATCTGTTTCCAACAACAATGACATCAAGTTATCCTTTCTCTGAACTTCAAGCAGTTATCACTAATATGGCAGTGACACTGACGCCTACCCTGACCTGGAAAATGATACATACCAGCATCACCCTCAAAAGCATGCAAGGCCTCTGATCCATTGATTACCCAGCTCCCAGGGTCTTAGGAGAAACAACAGAATTTTTTTTATTTTTTTGGGTCATGAAAACAACAGAATTAGGTATCATTGAATTATACAGAAAACTTAAAAAACAATTTAAAACAACATGAAAGTCAGTTCAAGGTACCAGCCACTGAAATAGAAGGGACTTCTTTCCGGAAGTAATAGGCCTGCTCGAAGTGATATAGCAATGATAAATAGTACTTCCGTAAAACAAATGATGCACTTGTTATGGTAGATGGATTAAGACCCACAATCACGTCCTTCCATTTGCGATCTCTTATAACCTGTGACATCATAAGTAGGATGATATTCCTGTGCATAAAAATATCCACAGCGAAAGGTGAACGTAAAGGGAATAGGAAATTTAGCCCTTAGATGGCACATCAATACATCGACTTCAAAACCACACAGCATGTGCAAATTCGGAGGATTTTAGCCTTCAGATTGCTAGATTTCAACATAAAGACACACCTTAATATTAAACTAGGAAGTTGAATACACCTGAGTATGATTTTCAATGCTGATCAAAATGGACTTGCCATAGTGCAAATACTCCGAAAACAACTGGCAACCAGGGTTTCCTTAACAGACCCAACATGCATTGGAGCAATAAGCCACCACTGTTACATTCACACTTTTGTTGCTCAGATCCTTCACATTATCAACCTTATCCACAACATACATGACATAATCACAGGTTTGGGAAGGAGATATGCCTACCACACCTCAGCTCTAGGTTTTTATAGAGTTTGTGCTATGGTGAAGTTGAACATTTCTCCACATACACCATGAAAGGTCCAGTAATTTTCAAAATTTAGTACTCTACAAGATGACTCGACAAATCATAACAAAAAAAAATGATTGATAGAATGTCTCAAGAACATTAGCATATATAGCCTTTTGTATCATCATGCTTCCTTTTTACTATTTGACATACAAATGTCCTATTTCTTGCTCATTACTCTTGAAAATTGGAACAGAGCACAATGCACAGTATTTCGGACCTAAACATGATGCTCCATTTTGTTATAAATAACATGAGAATTAGGGTTTGCTCATAGCTAAAAGCAGCACTGCCAAGCTTTATCTTGAACTTTGAGTCCACAAAAGTTCATTTTCAGATGCTAGTACATAGGGGAATGAATCATACCTTTTCAATACCACCTCGAGATGTGACCTCCACAAAAAGGTGATGTAGATCTAAAGCTTTTCCTCCTACAGTGGGGACACTGTAAAGCAAAGAAAAAAGGAAAATATTTGATGGAACATAAAAAGAAAAGCATTACTACCTGAATATAACCGAACTAATAAGGTTTACTACATTATATATGGCTAATACTTCCTTCACGATGTCCTCCATCAAACAATCAAAACAACAATTGGTTACAAGGCGTGAACACAAACAACTTTCCCTTGAATAGCTAAAGTGGGGATTTCTTCACCAGAAAAGTGACCAGGGTCAAAACTTCTAATATTATCTGGCCTGCTTGTCTAAAGAACTGCTTTATAAATTGTATCCTGTCTCTGAGCCCATCATAGATCTGCCTTCTTAAAAATTGTGACCCTTTAAAATCACTTGCATCTAGATTTGATGAAAAAAACCTTTTTTATACATCTCAACAATAAGGACTATTACAAAAGCCATATTCCCGTACGTCAAACTATCATACAGCACAACAAATCGAGGAGTGGAGCCATGACTTACATAGCAAGAAACCTAAAATGCACTATAATACTCAGCAAAAGGTAAAAACTACATTAAAAAAAGCATTTATACCCTGGCAAAACTAGTTCTGAACAAACAAAATGAGAAGGCAGGCAAATAACTCACGGAAAAAGTAAGAGAGTTTCAAAGAAAATCTAGATCAGACAAACATTAGATATTTCATAATCATTGGGAATTGAATGAAGAAATCAGGTAAATCGCCATTCAATATTTAGAACTCCATTAATGTCAACCCAAGAATAAACTTTGATGTTGAAGAGCATGAAATCGAAGCACAGAAGTGTAAGAAGAATATTGAATAACCCATACCAAAAGGGAAAATGTGTCAGAAAATTATGGCAATTCACAAGGAACGTTACAGGTATCCTCCCACGCAAATAGAGTAAGTGTGGCAAAGTCTCACACAATAAGGAATATGAGAATATAAATCACACGTGTCGGTGAAGAGAATCAAAAGGGAGAACCCTTAAAAAAAAGGAAGAAAAGAAAACAGGGAAAAAAACAGCTCCAAGCAACAAATACAAATGTAACTAAAAGGCGAGGAGAATACACAAAACTAACCAACCAACAGTGCCCCAAACTCTTCCTCTGATTAATTATTAGGCATATAATAATAAAACAGATAAAGATCCGCATATTTTTAGCAGTTCCTTACACATATAGCTTAACTTAGTGCTCAGATATAAAATTAGAATATCAATGAGCTAATCTCTCTGGATTAATTTGGTAATGGCTTTGCAGTGAATAAGGTAGGCGGATGATGCCTCTTCTACTTGGGTTTTCTCCCCCATTCAATTTTCTACCTTTCTTGTGGGGTAATTGTCAGGGCATAAATGCTGATTGATAGAAACACTTGAAATACTGGTCCATCCTATATAGGTGGATATTACAGTAGATGGTTTCTACCAGGAACTATTGGCGCTGTCATACATCCAAATTCACAGTTCTCTTGCCCTGGAGGTAATTAGGCAAACTACGAAAGCACCAGAAATAAGGGCAACAATTAACTTTAAACCTAAATTGTAACCTGGATATTACTCTATTAAGGCAATTTATCCCAAATCCAAATTTAGACAATTACACATTTAAATCACCAACATTTACTGACAAGAAAGAACCAGATTGTCGTTCACTATAAACTAATTAATAATAATAAGGAATATTCTTATCTAACTTGGGATGCCATTTAGGTAGGTATCAGAAATCTCGCTAAATCTGAATGTGGCTCAAGCATCAAAAGATCTCTGGAGTTTTGGTGAAGAGGAAAAACTGTTAATATCCCATAGAGCTGTGAAGCTCTATTAAACCAGTAAATTTTTACAAACCATAGAAATTATTGTTCTTTTTCCACTGTATAAGTCGTTTTTAATCCTCTGAAAAAATATTGCAAACCATGAAATCTAATCGTTAAAGGCTTGATGAGATCAGGGATGGTGCCTATGGATAACATACAGAAGGTTCATTGTTAAACAGATTATAGTTCAACACAATTACTGACTTTAGAGCCTAAAGTATGTTATTAACCACACAATAGGCCACATAACTGGCAAGTAAAAGGTTAGTGAACCATAGCCCATAGGTCATTGCTTCCTATTTTTCTTTCCATAAAATCCAAGAATCTTTCTCTGATTCTGTTTAGCATGCAACTCTTCTTAGAAACCGGAAGTAATGTCATACTCATTTATTAAATCGCACGAAGGCATTAAGTACTGTAATTCTCATACACTAATTCTTTTTTTTTAGTTTGAACCACGGAGGTATGAGGGTGTAATTTTATTAAATTAAATGAAAATTACACCTAGCTAGGGGGACATAATGAGTCTTACCCTCAATACAATCTACTCACATTGGAAACAATAATCATACACTAATTCTTACGAAGAGATCTTACCAGCAAAGTAAAAAATGAAACCAATCATGAAAAGCATACAACACTAAATTCCTAAAAACAAAACTTTATATTCTTACTCCCAAAACTAAATTGGCTGTTATTTTTTGATATTTCCATACCCACCAAGCCACCACAGTGTATCCATTGCGAATCTGTGATCACACAAGCCTGTTCATCCCGCTTTATACACAGGCACATAAACGCACATGCAAATGCGTATTTAAACAAATGAATTACACACATAAGACAGTGAAAAGGAGAGGGGTGAGCAAAAGGATTCCTGTCACTGAATAGTCCCCATCCACATTAACGTAAACTAATTTTCAGGTGGGGTAAGAATAAGATATTTATAACATATACCATAGGAATCAAGGTGGAACATCATGAAAACATAAGGAAATTTATAAAACACTACAAATATAAAAAATCAACCTAAAATTAGCCCCACTAAACATGCATACATGAACAATCTATCACTTGAGTGCTAAGGACATAAATATAATGACAAAGAAAACCCACTAACCTGAACTTGGTACCGAAGGATGTGTGGAAACCCTGAAGCTTTTCAAAGAAAACATCTGGGTTCTGTTGAATTTCTTGGTATTCAGCTTCTGGTTTAGGGTAAGTCTTGGTCTCGGGGGAGCTATGGTGAGATTGCCCATATGGGCTCTCGCTCTGGGAAGGTGGTTGCGATGGACAAACTGTAGCGCTTTCAGTGGAGGCGTTGGTAGTAGCCGTTGTTGGGTCGTTGCCCAGGTGGGTCGACATCTTAATCAGAAGTAAATGGAGACGATGATACCATTTACATGTAGAGTGCGGAACGAGGATGAGTTTTTTTTTTTTTTTTTATCAAAAGGATGAGCTTTGTTTACTACTATGAAACGCACAATAAACCGTAATGAGTCTAAATTCAATGTATTCTGATTTTGGAGTGAGTTTGTGTGGGATTTTAGTATTTTTGTGTCAAAAATTAATTTATTTATATTTAATTTATTTATTAATTTATATTTAATAAATTATATATCATGTCGTCCATTTCTTTTAATTGACTTCACGTATATTTAATTTATTTATTAATTATGTTATGTCGAGTTTATTTATTTACGAAACAGGTGGTTCAATAAAGACTCTAATTTCGTATCATGTTAATGAATGATTTTATATTTTGACACTCTTAATTATGAGGTCAATGTTCGACAGAGTTCGTGTTCAAGTAGACAATTATAGTTAATTATGTTTTAAATTAACTTTAAATAATATTATTTTATTTTTGAAAAAAAAAATCTCTTTTAATTTTGGCATTCTATAACTTTTAATTGGTTTCCAATTATGTGGTTTGGAAAAAATATCCATTTAGCAAATAGTTCAAATTTCATGTGTCCCTTTTATCAAGTAGTGCCTTAAAGTCTTACTGTAATTCTTATTAGCAATAAAGTTTCTATCTATGACAAACTGTGCATTGGTAAGGGGTTCACGTGTATATGAAAAATATTTCAAAAATATATGGAAGATTTGGCCTGAACTCGTTAGGTTCAATAGTTAGAATTTGATAAAAAAAAATATATGAAAGATGGTCCAAATCTAAATATTGTAGCCTTTATTTAGCTCGTAAACCTCTTAAATAAAGAGTTACCAAATTAACTTAGAATACTTTTTGGGTTAGAATCCCATGCAGCTAATAACTTCTAAACTAACTAAAATTATAATAATAAAATATAATAAAAGCACCAAATAATATTTATATATATATATATATATACTCCAATAGCTATTAGACATTACAAGGATCCGTGGCGCAATGGTAGCGCGTCTGACTCCAGATCAGAAGGTTGCGTGTTCGATTCACGTCGGGTTCAATTCCCTCCTTGATTTTTCTTTTCTTTTTCCTTCTTCTCCTTGTCCAAAAAATTATTGAAAAAATTACCAATAAATCCTATTATTCATCTAAAAGAACCATCAAGTCCCACCATCTTGACCTTACGAGAATTAAGTCCTATTTTTAATAATTTATGCCCAAAAAGTTCTGTATTCTAGTAATAGTATATTTTTTCCAGTTTTATCCTTCTCACCAACACACCAATTATATTTTTACCAATAATGTTTATTATTATGACCCAAAGTAAATTATTTTTTTTCTAGTTAGTGTATAACACCATAAAAAAATAATTAACAATTATAGAAATGATAAATCATACAATTCTATTTTTTTATATATTTAACTTTTTTAAGCAAATAAATTTAGACTTACTTGACTATCAAATCTCAACCATAAAAACATATAATTAAATAAATTAACGTAAAAATTAATCTATGAATACAGTCATTAAAAATAGCCCATCTAATCATTTTTTTTTACTTCCCTTTCCACATTTTGAATTAATTATTGTTTTAAGACATTAAAATAAAAGTATTCTAGCATTCAAAACTATAACATTGTATTTAAGAGATAAAATAAATATTCAGCCTCTTTATACATTGAAAATGTTGTGACATATAACTACTACGAATAAAAACTGGGTAAAACAGGTAGGCTCTTCGACGCAGACGGATTACCTTGCTGCTACCAGAATTATACCGGTTAACTAAGCTGACAAGATTTCCCAACCAAATTGAGACTAACCATTACCTATTTGGCTAATTGACAAGCGATTTGGCCGACTGGCCACTTGACTTGATTAAGAAACATGAACTCTCCCTCTCTCTCTCTCTCTCTCTCTCTCTCTCTCTCTCTCTCTCTCTCTCACACACACACACACACACACAGAGGAAACTAGTGCTGTCACCCTGCTTCAACTCTCAAATGGAAATAGCGAAGCATGAGAAGTCCACAATTCACAACTTTCTGAAACGAATTAGGGTTCCCCCAAGCACAGATACCAAATCAGCCAGTCTGGTCCTTGAGAATGAATCCCTAGTCCTAGTTGTTCCCATGACCAACACTTCCTATCCTCTTCCATATACATCCCCCTCCTTTTTCTACAGTTTATGTGACACTCCCATAGTGAACTAATATCAGAACCAACAATGAAAATTAAAATGCACTAAATAGTAAATTTACATCTATACCAGCTACTCATCTAGAGGATTTGCTACTGATTTCCAGAGTCCCATTGCACATGAAATGAAGAAAATGGGCCACGCCCACACTTATTTGCTGAGTTCACACCCCGATCACAATACGGTATCGAGGTATGAATACTTATGCCGCCGGCCATACTCAAGGAGGCTACCATATGTACGATCCCACACTCCGATAAAAAGGGACTCTGTATCAGGACTGAAGGACATGCCAGAGATCTCACCAAAGAAATCAATTTCCTGCTCCTTTTCGTACCCACTTTTAACATCAAAGACATGGACAAAGTCTGCGGGCTCTGCCATTGCCATGAATCTGCCGTCGGATGTGTAGCGGATTGACCGGATGGCACCAAGGTTACCATTCAGAGCCGCAAGTGATTTAGATAGGTTCCGGACATCCCAAATTCGGCACGTTTTGTCCTGGTTCCCGGTAGCAAAAGTTACGCCATCAGGGTGCCATGCTGATGCAAATGAAAAATCCAAATGCCCACTCAAGGATGCAACTGTCTGCAAAGATTAGGGTTCAAATTACAACATGCTAGAATATTCAGGCTTCTATCAAATTTGAAAAGAGGCTACACATTAGAAAAAGGCAAAAGGAATACCTTTCCACTTCTAGAATCCACCAGCATACCATCTGGGTTGTCTCCGACTATTATAAGCAGCTTGCCATCAGGACTCAGAGCCGTATGCTGCAACAAAGAAAGAAAACACAAAGCAGCAGTCATCAATCAGAGCACTTAGCAGTGTAAAAGTGCCCGCCTAGTCCTCAGGCCAAGAAGTGACCCAACATTGCCAAAGCACAGGCAGAGAAAAGAAGGCAAAAATACACACCCCTTTGCACTTTGACCAATTGATGCATACAAAAACATATGAACTGAAAAATGAGAGCATATTCAGATTGCATGAATCTCTAACTCTTCCAGCCATATATTAGAATTTTTCTTTTTTTTTGGAGAATAGCCTCTTGATGGTGATTGGGAAGGAGTTGAATAACTTTAAGAGTTAACTATCAGAATTTCAAAAAAAAGTCATCCAATTCCTTCCCGATCCCCATCACCTCTTCTACTAGAGGACCACATTCAACTATCACTTCAAATCACACACTCGCAAAGATCTAGCTAAAAAACAGATATCCATTAGGTCAGGAGCTACCAGGTACAATTTTCGCAAAAATGCTATGTAGTTCATATAAGTCTACTACCCCCCCCCCCAAAAAAAAAAAAAAAAACTC
>CM042197.1:887927-898712 GCA_023539305.1 Ilex asprella
ACCGACCCAACTGCCCTGTCTGCTCACCCACCCATTGGGTCCATGCCTAAGTAACAAAAAATTTGTCAAGAAAGAGAGAGAGAGATAGAGAGATGAGACTTACATTCACTGGCCAGGGAAAACGAAAATGCTTAGTAAGTTGAAATTTTTCCATATCGAAGTCTCTAACACCACAATCATTATTTGAGGCTATAAAATGAACTGCACCACTGGGAAATTAAACAAGACAAGCTCAGCATGGTTCATAACTAAAAGTGAGTACAACCACCAGTAAGGGAAAGATAATACCTCGGAGTGGTATAAATATCGACAGCATTAGTGATAGCATTATCATCATAAGTTGTTCTGGAACAGAAGCAAACTCCAGGTCTATCTAAATGCTGCATTAAAAGAGTAAATAAGAATGCTTCAGCCTCAATGTTAACACTTCGCAAATTCAAAAGCACAACACAACATCCACCCCAAGAGGAGGAGTTTGACTAAATCCCCCAATTATTCAAAATATGAAGAATTGTTTTTTTCTTTCATACAAATCTGTCAGAATGACCGAAGTGCTACGAATTTCTAACCATGTTCCACCAAGAAAACTCAGTTCTATGATTGCTTTTGCAATTGGATGAAATTGAAAGGCAAGTTGCACATGATGAAGTGATCGGTTTACAGGCCTTGATAGATCATCGCTAACACTATGTAAGGCAGGTGGGGTGAAATTAATTAGAGTCCTCAATCTAAAGCCATAGTTAACAAGCAAAAGCCGGACACCCTCAAGCGCTGTCACAAGTACACAACAGGTCATGCCCTTGAACCCGGCGCTCATGTGTACCAATTTCATGAGAACTATTTACTTCCTAGGAAATCTGAACCAGAAAAATTACTAAAATACCTTGCAAATGAGTTCACCCTGAAATCCTCCGGCGACTAACAACTTATCTTTTACAGCTAGCGTGCTGACTTGCGTTTGGGTAAATCCTTCCAAAAGACTTCCAGGATGTTTCTATATGGGAAGATGGGTTAATTAGTTTCACAAAGACCATAATGAGATGAATTTACAAACTGAATATATACATACATAAGTACACAAATACAAAAGGTTTCAATTGTCCTGAAACACTGACCTCACAAGGTGCCACATGTCCTGATACATTGAGGACTTCAGACTTGTTGCAAGTTAAGGAAGACCAATGAATGACAGAGAAATGTGACATAAGGTAAACATCATGTTTTGATGTAGCCCACACCAAATTCCTTAACTGCATTCACCAATCAACAAAGTGTGCATATGAGTATTAGTTAACTCTTAAGAAATTAACTAGAAACAGAAAAGACTTCATTTGGATAGAAAGGAAGATAGCCATGACTTAATGTAAACACACATAAAGGAGAAGCGAAGGAAGATACAATATGATATATTCAATATTCTCCTGCACGACCTTTTACGTGTATGCAAAGAACTTCCCCGCATGTAGTTGTTCTCTTACCGTATCTCAATAGTATAATCATAGTAATGAAATCTACGCTGCATCAACATACTCCTTCATGACAGATGTGGGTGGCAGTTACAATTAGTTTCCCCATTTTCTCACTGGTTACTCATACCGTATGCCTTTTTGGTATATTTGCATTCCCTATGAAGGCGTTGGCTGAACAATATCCTCCACTTTGGCAGCTCTTGCCAAAATTATCTCTATGATTGTAATCTCTTAATGTCTCTCTCTCTCTCTCTCTCTCTCTCTCCCCCCCCCCCAAAAAAAAAAGCCCCAGTATAGTTGTTCCTTTTGATCTTATCAATGGATGGGGTGCAGCCCCAGTTCCTCATTACCCTCCACATAACCCATGGTATTCAGCAAGTTTCAAATCCATGCACATCCATGTGATTCTCATTCTGAAAATATCCAACATTAAATCCATCCAAACTTTAGGGTTCCCGTGTCCAACTTCACACCCAACCATTTTGCCAATTAGGTCAATTGAATACCAACAAATTGCTCCAACAGGTGAATCAGTCTTTCTACGCTTCTCTGGTACTAGGTGAATGGATATACATGTTCTTAAAGTACCACAGTTAAAATGCCACAATAAATATTCAGTGTGTCATACTAGACGGGCAATGGATGCAGACCTGGATTTTTTTCAGGTTACAAACTTACAACAGGTGCGAAGGCATATTCATCACCTATTCACAACGGGAGAGAACTAAAAAAGATTTGTAGATAACAGGCACATTGACATAAACTTGTCAGCTGACCTGGAAATGAAGGATTGTCGATTTCACAGATCTTGAATTGCGTCTGAATTCATAGTACAAATCCCCTTTCTTTGTGATTTTGCACTCCTATTCACAATAGAAAAGACAATTGATAAATGTAATAATGAAATTATAAAACAAGCACACAGTTTCATATTACAAAGGACAAAGAATCTGTTTTACCTTCTCTGACCCCTCGCCTGATTGAGGTATATTTTCATAGTTCTTGTACTGTTCTAGTCTAGTTTGCCTATACTTCTCCCTGGTGATGCTTAACCTATCCCAAGGAATACCTTGGATGTCTTTGCCTCTCCTAGCTTGAGCAGCAGAAGTATCTGCCAATTTATTATTCTACAGAAGAACCAGATAATTGGTAATTGGGCTTAACTATAGAAAAATTTTATTGCTTGAAGTGAATAAAAATCACACCCATAATCAAAGAAACCAAACTTTATGAGAGCACTCAGTATAAGTACAATAGCTCCAACCATTTTTTAAGTTGCACGTGGGTTTTGAAATGCATAATACAAACCATGTAGTCATATTCATCCACATCAGAGTCTGAGCCACCCATATCTCTGCCCCGAAATTCATCATCCATGTCATCATCTACGTCTTCCATTTCATATTCATCTGCCATGTACTCAGCATCATCCCCTTGGTTATCGGACATCATGACCTACAAGGCTACAACATAATTAGTTCAAGCATAAAATTATGGCATTAACAAAAATCAAGTTCAATTATAACCTCGCATATGTACTATCAGACTAGGCAAAACACAACTAATTTTAAGTTTCTTCATCACTGCTTCAAGTGGCAACCAATGCTTATCAGTACAATCCAAGACAATATGGTAAGACATGGAGAGATGTTGAGCAAAAGTTACCAGACACTTAAAAAGAATATATGTCGGATAACATCAACAATTCACTAAAAGCATTGCGTCCAGTTTGTCATACTACTATGAAGCTAATGAATCTAGAAGTAAATTTGTTTTAGACTTGCCAAGATGACAAGCAGAAAGAAAAATGTATGAGGAAAAAGGGAAGAGGCCTATTCAGTGTATTCACATTCAAGGAAATGGACTTTCACATCAAGGTAACGAATTAACAACAAACCACTATTTAGCAATGATAAATGAAAGGTACTCACTAAAAAAAAGCCAACTACTCATATGTCCTCATAGTTATTAAACCTGGTCTGAACATTGTCCCGGCAAAAAGACCGGGTCAACGGCCGTTGGGTTGAACCATAAAATTAAAAATTAACAATAATTATTCATAACAATGAATATGCTAAAAAGTAAAAACTTGAAGTAGTTACAGAAATAATATGTTTTATGTTAAGAGTAGATCAAATAAAAAACACAAAAAATATTCACAATTCTTAGAAAATTTGACAAATAGGTATTGAAGACTGGTGTAAATAGTAACATGTATTAACCAAAAAAAAACAATAATAATAATTAGAAGAAAAAGACAAGAAGCTAAGACCAAGACGCTTATCATACGAAAAAGGAAGAGAGAAACATGGCTTTCAGTGTGGAGTGTCAAGCCATCCCACATCAGAAAGCTATAAGAAAACAAAGGAGCATGCGCCTATAACAGGTGCACTTCATTATCTAAAGCTGAAAATCACTCTTTCCCATATACTTGGGGACCATGGAATTCAGTTCTAGAAAACAATATTATGAACCTCAGTTCAAAGTTGCATAGTTTAGCAAAGTCCCACTATAAAGAGGTAAGAAATATTCTACTTAGGTTCTTTGAATCATGGTATATGACGATATGTGCATAACAAGTGCCACAAAGCCAACAGAAAAAAATAAAAACAAGCCTTCAAGATGATATTAATACTAGTTATGGTATTATATAGTGAACGTACTGACCTTCAATAACAATTACTAATTCACAACACACACAAGACTGATAGCGTGTGTTCAGAAAATCCACTAATTTCCGAAAATAATCTTGACCAAAAAAAAAAATTTAATAAATTGCACTCAAACCCTAAAAAGAATGAAACATCCATAAGATAACTATCAAAATTTGCACCTTCACGCAATAACAAATTAGCAAAATAGAACTACACACAGAGCAAACAAATAAGCCCTAGAATTCCAGACAATTAACAAGAGCAAACAAAAAGCCCCTAGAATTCCAGACAATTAACAATGGCAGCTTAGATTTATATCTATGTGCTCTGAACATGCGAAGAACATATAGCAATAAATATATTTCTAACCTTCGTTAGTACAGCGGATCAATCAATATCTATTCTCTGATCTCTATGTGTAAACTATTGTATCAGAGACTTGTCATAGGAACTAATTGCTAAGTTGATAGGCGAAATTCTGATTATTTTTCGGCAAATAGATCGCGATCGGTCTCCAGGGGAGAGAGAGAGAGAGAGAGAGCGCGCAAAATCTATGTTTATCCACCGCCTATAGGTTCTCCTATACGTCCTGTCTCCTGGTAAGAAATGTGAACGAAAGGGACGGGTGTAGCGGAAAATTACAAGTCCATTGTGGTCAATGCCCTTCCAGTTTCCAATAATCACCAGATTGCCATTGCTTAGTTGGCCTTTTCAGTCTCATTTTTTATCCTTAATGCTGCAGTTGTATATCACCTTAGACTTTGACTAAATTCAATTTATTTTTAAGTAATACTCACACGAATTCTTGACGATGTATGTGCCCTGTCTGGTTTTGATCTTAAATATTATAATTATATTATATTAGTCTCTAATACATTTAATTTATTTATAAGTTGTCTATACAAATTATGTTATCGAGGTTTTTAAGGATGTTTTGCCTCTGTGATACCCAATGTGTCCAAAATGAATGACATATTGGACAAATAAATGCATATTTCCCACACAAAAAAAAATTAAAAAATTGTACTGTTTATGGATAGGAGCATTATCGCCATATTTTTCTCAAGGAACAACATTTTGTTTTATTTTATTTTATTTTTGGGTCTAATATTGTTTTGTCTTTTTTTCATTTGCAAAGCACATGGGTAGAAATCATTAAAATTTTGGATAATGTCTTGCATTGAGATCATTTTAAAACAAATTGAATACATAAGGCCCCGTTTGGTAACGTTTAAATTTTTCGTTTTTCGTTTTTATTTTGATATTTAGAGAAAACAAGGAAAAAAACTCGTTTGGTGACCGTTTATGTTTTTCGTTTCTGTCATCGTTTGATAAACGAGGGGCAATTTTCAAAAACGAAAAAAAATCATTTTTGGTTTCCGTTTTTCGTTTTTCAAAAACGAAAACGTTACCAAACGAGGCCAAGGAATTAATGTGATAATTATAATGTGAGGGACCAAAATGAAACGCAATGCATATTTTAGGGGCACAACAAATTTATAAATTATTATAATTTTTAATTATATTATATTATATTATTTTTATAATCAACAATCATAAATAAATTAAAATGATTTTATGGCTCAGGGTCATGGTATTTATTTTTTATTTTTGTTTTTGTTCATTAGTCAGGGGTGTGTGAACCAGCTTACGCGTATTTTGATTAATCATCTCGTCAGTCGGGTCAAATGCAGGTTATTCACGTTCGGACTTGGGCATTCACGATGAATAAATCTCTCATGGTCTTACCTCAATGAATGACCAATATTCAAACTTATGACGTTTGAATTTATAACTCGTTTCGATTACCACATAACCCTTGAAATTATTTATTTTTTAGTAAACTACACATATGTCTCTCAAACTATGACTCTTGTGCCAATTAAGTCTCTTGATTTTTTATTTTTTTGTATCAATTAAATCCACGAATTATCTAACTGTGTCAATTGAGTCTTTCTGCCTCCACTAGATTTTCTAATGGAAAGTGGCGAAGTGTGTCATTCGACACAAATAGTTGGAATAAACTATACATATGGCCTTAAAACTAGGACTCTTATATAAATTAAGTCTCTAAAAAATTTTGTGTCAATTGAATCTCAAAACTCTCTAATTATGTAAATTGAATTCCTTTGTCTTTTTATTTATACAGTCACGTGAGTGACACATTCTAACGAAAACAAACAGAAGGTTCAATTACACGATTAAAAGGTTTAGGGGTTCAATTAATATAAAAAAAAAAGTTAATTGTATTAGAGGTCCCCGTAAGTTTGGAGTTTGTCTTATTTTAGTCCCCAATATTTCAATTGCATCATTTTGGTCCCTGAAAATATTGAATATATTTTTATATGGTCCTTTACGCAAACAACGTCCGAATTGCTAACGATTTTTTATCAT
Source organism: Ilex asprella (assembly GCA_023539305.1). Lineage (NCBI taxonomy): Eukaryota > Viridiplantae > Streptophyta > Magnoliopsida > Aquifoliales > Aquifoliaceae > Ilex > Ilex asprella. The sequence continues at coordinate 894,445 of CM042197.1, forward strand.
AAATTTATTACATAATAGCTAAATAGATACTGTCTGCATGATCAAGAGTTTTCTAAATAGGTATTTGATCAAGAATTTTTTAAATTATTTTTGTTATCCATATTTAAGTATCATATGACAATTTTATGATAAAAAATTATTAGCAATTTAGGCACTGTCTGCATGAAGGATCATATAGAAGCATATTCAATACTTCAGGGATCAAAATGATGCAATTAAAATATTGGGCACCAAAATGAGACAAACTCCATAATTTAGGGACTTCAAGTGCAATTAACCCCCAAAAAATTAAGAAGTTAATTGATAAAAAGTTTATAATTTAAAGGTCCTATGTATAATTTACTCTCTTTTTTTTAGGTAAATTACACTGACACCCCTTGACTTTTTGGTTTATTACACAGACACCCCCTAATTTTTGACAAATGACACTCAGACCCCAATGACATTAGAAATGAAACGGTGCTAACAAAAAATGCAAAATGACAATCTTACCCTACTTTTGTTATCCTAACAAAAAAAATTGATAATTCAGTTAAAAATCAAAATGACTATAATAGTCATCTTCATACTGAACCAAAACACCATTCGTCACATCTACAGAGAAGGCAAGAGAGAATCCAAATCAAAAGAGAGAATCGATTCAACCTCAAATCGTCTTTGACAAATTCATGCATTGATTCAACCCCAAATCGTGCATACTCCACTCCAAAATCAAAGAAATCCAAACCCTAAACCACTATCACCATGCTTGAATCAGAAAAACCCTAACTCTAATCCCCCAACGTTTTTACCTGTTTCAAAAAACCCAATCTGTAAGCCGCTCTAATGATGTTTGGATGTAAGTCACTTTAATGATGTCTGGATTTGGCTCTTCATCGTCTACGAAGCATCTCGTTTAAGGCATTTTCTTCTAACTCTTCAATCCATCACAAGTAAGGCATATCTTTTTCATGTTTTAGTCACCTAGTAAGAGAAGTTGTCCATCACTCATTCCTCATCTACTTTTGTCTATTTTGGCCATTTAAAGGTTCTGCAGAAATGGACGAGCAGGAGCATGACATTGTTGTTCATTTTAACAACTCTATTTTCACCATTAATAAGGTCGACCCTGATAGGTGTTGTTGTATGGATATGGTAACAGATGTTGCAGAAGTTACCAATATTTTTATGGGTGATAGTTTATCGAAGGTAATGATTGTTATTACAGTTGATAGGCCAGATGGTAGTGAAAAACTTGTACTTGATGGCGATGAACAGTTACAGAAAATATTTTCTTTGTATGGAGATTGTAAGGAGATAACTGTATTTGTGAATGTTGAAGTTGGGTCTCAAGTGAGACTCCCACCTCCTCCAGATGTAGAAATACGTGAAGAGCCTAATGTTCATGACAATGAACCTAATGTTGAAAATGATGATAGGGATGCAAATAGACATGAAATTGATTATGAAAATGGGGATGAACATACAGGTGTCAATGGTGAAAATGATGACAAGGATGCAAATAGGCATGAAGTTGATGATGTGAATGGAAAGTTTATGAGTACGATGATGATACCATCAACACACAATTAGATGAAAAATAATGATGATGGATTTTCAGATTATTAGTCAGGGGATGAAGGATATGTTAGTAGTACAGATTTTGAGGAACTTGATGCTGAAGTGTATGAAACATAAGGGTAAGGAAAAGAAAGTGTAATATCAGTGATCCTTCATGATTTGGAGTGGAGTTTAATGTTCCTGAAGATGGAAACATTGATTGAAACTTTTGTGTGGTGATGTTGTTTGGAAATGTTGACTTGTTTAGAAATGCATTAAAGGATTATATAATAAAGATGTGGATAAAAGTAATAAGGAAGAAAAATGAGAAGAATAGAGTTACTATTGAGTGCACTGCTGAGAGCTTCCAGTAGAGGATTCATGCATCTCCTTTACCAGATCAGCCTACTTTTAAAGTAAGGACTTACAGTAAAGATCACAATTGTGTCAGATATGGGAAGGTGCCTGAAACAAACTCTGCTTGTATTGCTAAAAAGTTTAGAAGAGAGATTAAAAATAACCCAACGATGACCCTGGAGACTTTACAATATGAGTTGTAGGATAAGTGGGAGATTGAGGTCAACCCTAGTCAGTTATATAGGGATAAAAGGAGGGTTATAGAAGAAATAAAGGGTCATCATGAAAAGTCTTTTGGATTGCTACCAGCATATGTTAGGAAAGTAAGGAGGAGTAACCCTGAGAGTGTTATTAAACTTGATTATTTCAAGAAATCTGTGAGTGATAACCCATTGTTCAAGAGAATCTTCATTTCTTTTGCTGCACTGAAAAATGGTTTTAGGGCAGGTTGTAGACCTTTTATTGGGGTTGATGGTTGTCACCTAAAATGTGAATTTGGTGTAGTTTTGGTGGCTGCAGTGGCTCTTGATGGGAATAAAGGTTTGTTTCCAGTGGCGTATGGAGTGATTGAAAGTGAAAGGACAGAAAGTTGGGGATGGTTTCTTCCAAATCTACATGGTGTCATTGGAGCATCTGATAGGACCAAATCTTGGGCTTTTATCTCAGACAACTGGAAGGTATGCTTCGAACTTTTAATTTCATAGCAATTTAGTTTCATTTTAATGTCTTTTTTGATTTGTCGTTATTGTTTCTTGTTTTGGTTGGGGTGACACTCTAGGGATTAGATAAAGTGTTAGAGAAAGTGTTTCTTGGAAGTAAACATAGAAGATGTTGCAAGCATCTCTTTAACAACTTTAAGCCTAAATTCCCAGGGTTACTACTTAGGATTTATTTCTGGAAGGCAGCTAGGGCTTATACTGAAATGGAGTTTAGAAAAACCATGGATAAAATGAAAGATTTGAATTGTGATACATATGATTGGCTAATGAATATTCGTGTACACACATGGGTTAGGCACACATTTGACCATTCTGTTAAGAGTGACCATATAACCAATAATTTGTGTGAGTCATTTAACAACTGGTTGGTTTACAAAGACAAAAACCAGCTCTGACAATGTTAGAGGGAATAAGGTGCAAGTTAATGGTGAGGCTGCACAAAAGAAAAATGAAGAGGAGTCTTTCGGAAGGTCTTGTTATAAAGAATATTAGACAAAAATTGAACGAGGTCGTAAAGAAAAGCATGCAATGTAGGGTACTTTGGGCTAGAAACTTGGAGTTTGATAATTGTCACAAGGAGACAACATACCCTGTCAATTTAACCACCAAGGAATGTGCTTATGCAGAATGACAGATTACCGGGGTCCTCTGTGTTCATGCAGCAACAACAATAAGTTCTCAAAGGGAGAATATTAAGATGTTTTGTGATGCTTATTTCACAAAACAAAAATATATATTGGTTCATGGGGATATCATACATCCAATTACTGACCATAAGATGTGGGCTCCAACTAGAGAAACTCTCAATCCACGACCTTTACGCAGATTACCTGGAAAGCCTCAAAACAATCAAAGAAGAGTTACAGATGAACCAGCAACTGACACAAGTGAAATGAGAAGGGGGTAGACAATTAGGTGCCAAATTTGCAAGCAACTAGGTTACAATAAACTAACTTGTCAAAGAGCACCTGTCAAAGGAAAAAGTGCAGCTTGGGTAATTTTTTATTATGTCCATAACAAATGAAGATTTTGGTCCAACATTTTTTTATGTTTATGTATTTATGTATGCAGCAAACTCAGGCCAGTGAAAAGGCAGACACTCAGAATGTGAATGAGAATCCTGTTAGGGGAATTGTGGCAGACACTCAGACCAGTGAAGGGGCAGACATTCATGCTAATATAGAGCAGATTTGAATGGAAGTGACTTCTTCTGGAATGTGAATGGTGCATTTTTTTGTATGAAAATTTTGGATATTAACTGTGAATGGTGCACATAACTAGCATAGGAATGTACATGGTGCACATGACTTTTTTGACTTATTAGTTCAATTGGGTTAGTTTTTTGAGATCCTGATGACAATTTTTTATTAGTGTACTATGTACACAAACATCTATTGTATTGATGTTATTATAATGTATTGAAGCCACTACATAATTAGCATAATTCCAAAAGTCAGTACATATTTCATAATCTTGATTTTAGCTCATTACACATTACAAGTAGGACTACATCACTGGAATTTCTAGTTCTTGCTCATAGACATTACCATATCAAATAGTTGCATTACAAAAACAACTAACACTGCAACAATGAGGGCCTTCAAAAGTGCATGCGTGTCCTGGGCGTTATGACCCCTTTCTGAGCCAGAAATT
>CM042197.1:899112-920285 GCA_023539305.1 Ilex asprella
TGTGGGGGTTGGGTGGTTAGTGGGGTTGGGTGGTGGTTTTGGGTGGTTATTAGGGTTGAGTGGTGGGGTTTGGGAGGTGATTTTTTTGATATAATACCAAATATATTTTTATTTTTATTTTCAAAATTTTTTAAATATAAATGACTGCCAAACATATTTTAGATTTTTATTTTTTATCACAAACAAACAAAATTTAGTTTTGTTTTTTTTTTTAAAATAAAAATGAAAAAGTTACCAAACGCACCCTTAGATAGGTATTTAACCAAAATTTGAGTAGAAATTTGATCAAGAGTTATCTAAATTAATTTTTTATCCATATTTAATTATCATGTGATAACTTTATGATAAAAATTTGTTAGTAATTTAGACACTGTCTGCATGAGAGACCATTTATAAACATATTCAATAATTCAGTGATCAAAATGATGCAATTGAAACATTGAGCATCAAAATGAGACAAACTCCATACTTTAGAGACTTCAAGTATAATTAATCTAAAAAAAAAATTAAGAACATAATTGATATAAAGTCTATAGTTTAAGGGTGCTATGTATAATTTACTCTTTATTTTTATTGTTTTGAATTGGTGGGAAAATGGTATATGTTTTTTTGGTCAGAGTGGGAAATGGTATTGGAAGATACTTTTTCATATGCTGCAAGACAAACAGCCATCGACTTCAATGAAGATCGCATTAGCAGCCATAGGGAGGTCCCACGTAAAAAGAATCAGCGGCTACGCGAGCCCAACGTGTCAACATTCTGAACTCTTTCTCTCCCCCCTTCTTCCACTTCCGGTGGCTCTTTCAAACCCAGCTACGTTGAAGTCATTGTTGAACTGTTTTGTATTATGCATCGTTCTCACAAAAAACCGTACCAGACCCCATGGCCATGTTCCTAAGAAAGGTTTGGGAATCGCTTTCGTATCGTTCGAATTCGAATTCGAACTCGAGCTCGAACTCGAATTATGATTACTCATCGCACTGCTCGTCAACCGGAGCATTTGATCGATTACCTCTCGATATATTTATTATAATCGTGAAATTTCTTGGACCGAAAGATTCCGCGAAGCTATGCGCTGTGTGCAAATCGTGGAAACTCATTGTTTCAGACAATCGACTATGGATATACTTTCTTCAGAATCAACGAGAGCCATGGGACTCAATCTTCTTCGGCGAAACGCACTTGCGATTGGGGTATCCTCATCGGTACAATTCGAATTACAGATTGGTTTCTCGAGTTGATTCTATTGATTTTGTGGTTTTGATATTAACTGGCTCTGGCTCTGGCTCTAGCTGATCGCTAATGATAATGGCGTTCAATTCTCATCTTAATTATGGTAATATGTGAGTGCAGAACATTCCCTTATCAGATGCCGGAGTTGTCATTCATGCACATCTATGGCCAACGTGCACAGGTCCCTGGCTCTGTTATCATCGAGGGTGTGTATCTCGAAACTCATTGTATTCATATTTATGTTGCGAAAGTGGAAGCATAGCCTGTAAATCATTGCTCAACTCTTATTTTCAATCCACATATTGGATGAGTGCCTTGGATATATTATAAACTCACTGTACTGTTATGTGGGTTCATGATTAATTATCTAAGTAGAAACATATCAACCTCGAAAAATAGCAGATTGATTGATTTCACTTGCTAAGGTTATTGGTCATAGGTCTTGTTACTAGATTATAGTGCTTCAATTATCATTCTAAATTGCCATATCAGCATAAATTGAGTGGCAAACTAGTAATTTAATTTCTCAACGTATGTTTGTGAAAAGGCGGTTTGGGCTATTGCAAATTTGGGTGGAGCAAATATGCTTCTCCGTCTGGGCGGTTCGCAACTTTTTTGGTGAGCTTTCTTCTTCAACCAGCAATTTTAGGAGTTTTCTGGAGAAAAACCTTCCATATTTAGGAAGTTTGATGCAGTTTTTGAATGTATTAGTGGTCCTCATCCCTTGTATGTTAGGGAAATTCAGAACTGCTTCATTTTGTCTGTTTTGAAAATTTACCTGATGTTCAGGAATTTGGTAATATTGAGTCTCCCATGTATTCAAGACTCCGACATTTTTTTGCAACAATTTATAGCAGGTTCGTATTCTATTAACTATTATACATTGCACTTTTTTTTTGAAAGTATGCATTGCACCTGAAACTTCCTGAGTTAGTATAGACATGGTCGCACTCAACTCAACTCAACACTGCCTTGCCTCAACATTTTTGAGTAGGCTACATGAATCTTCTTTCGTCCATGTGCTCTATTAAGAGCTGTTCTTGTACCTTGATTTTCAACATTTTGTTGTGGCAACTCTCGACTGAAGATAAATAATCAGAAATAGTGTGATCATATTTTGGTCTAATAGAAAACATGCTTGATATTTGACTCAAATTCCGCATCATAAAAATGTGAATAGCTCTAGTAGTTTGGTGTTTTGCCAATAAATGTACAATGAAAGACATGTAGTAAGCTTGTTTTTGTTGGTGTTGAAGTGAACTCATTTAAATGTCAATCAAGATGCTAGTTAGTTACAACCCTCAATGTTTTAATGTATCTGGCCTTGAATGATGCTTCTTATCTCTAGTAGACCATCCAATCCAAAACTAATCAGTAATGGGTGAAGTGGTCCTTAAAGTGTATAAGTCAATCTCTTATACTTATTTTTTGATGTGGAGTACAATTTCTCTATATACCCTCTCTTACATGCCACTCGTGTTCCCATGTCGCTTAACGAACAAACTGAAATAGAAAAACAAACAAATTGAAGTTGAACTGAAACAAACAGATAAACAGACCGGGATTCAACATTGTGAGATTTTTCCACGAATCATCCAAACCTAGCTCTAATGCCATGTTCGCGTTTAACTCAAAATTTGTTAGTAGTGGATGGAGTTGTCACTCAAGTATACAAACAAATCCTGTGTGTACTTACATTTTTCAATGTGAGATAGGAGCTCTCATCACAATCTCTCATGCTATTTTCATTTAGTTTTTATTATGTTCAAACTGTGATCATATGCAGAATGCAAGTGAAAACATCCACACAGCCAGTTGTTGTGTCCGTTCCAATCTGCCATTATGATGGTAAATTTCTAATTTATTTACTCCAAACTTGTTATTTCTCATGCCCGTAGCTGTGGTGCTTACAATATGATAATTGAGAAGTGATTTTATAGCCTGCTGTCATCAGAGGCATTGTTTAACAGAGATGAGAGATCCACCCCCGGAGTGAGATAGGGATTTTAGTCTGTTTGGTGACGTGTGGCCGTAGTTTGAATGTTTCAATCAAGGACAACAGTTAATCCAAGTAATGAGTTGGTTGGAACTCAACAGTTTAAATCCTCTTGATGGTTATAGGGGAATATCCTATGAATAGATAACTACTCAGGACACGAGGCATTCTATTGCTTGTAATCCATGAAATGAGCAATTTTGAAAGGAGAACTGTCCATGAACTTTTCATTGGTGCAGACTTTTCAGAACAGTCTGTATTTCCAAATTAAAAGGCTTAGGAAAGAAAATGCTATATGTAATACGTAATTTGACAAGTATCTTCATTTTCAAGTAAAAACTTCATTGCCAGTCCTTTTATAAGGGAAGCTGCCAGCTAATTTAGGTGGTAAAGTGTCCCGCTTTTCTTTCAATACTCAGGTGTGAGAATAAAGTTTTCCATTGGTTTTCCCTGCCCTAAGACATAGCAATTTTCTAGTTAGGTAAATGAGAGGATGAATAAAGTTTTCCATTGGTTGTATCAACCTAAAAAACTACGACTTAGAATACCATTTACCATTGCTCGTCTTGATTGCTGAAATCCACATACGTTAAGCAACAAACCCTTTCATTCCTGAGTGTGGGCAGTGGACAATGTCCAAGAGTTCATATTCTGGAAGTCTCAAACGATTTATGAAATATACACACTTGATTCTCATTTGAACTGTTGCTATCCGTATATTATGGAGTTTTAGGATATGCTTTCAAAGGTTTTCAAAGAAATATCTTAAAACAAGGTCCAAAAAATATCATGAAAATTTATATTGTACAGAGTTGGATGGTTTATATTTGTTTTTGTTGCTTTGTAGTGTGCCTACTAATTAATGGGCTAGTGATTGATCCTTCTTCTTAATAGCTTGTTCATGTGTTGTGTTTCCTTGTAGGATCAAGGGGCTATGATTCCCAGGGTAAGCATGGGCTATCTTTGTTGTTTGGTGTATTTTTTCAGGGATAAAATCTTTATTAATGAGGGAAAAACAGTACAGCCCATGTGTGATACATTTTTGAAATACATTATAGCCGATGTATCTCAGTTGTAACTTAACATTACAGAACTTTTGTCCAGGAAGGCTTCTTTTGGAATCATAGGGATGCATGGGTTACAATAGAATCATTTTTGTCTATGAATGTAGTTTGTGTAGGCTTTTGGTTTCAATTGTTATTGAAAATTGTAGGATACTTGATTGTTTGTTCACTTTTCTGCTTTGGACATCAAACAAACTCCAGCATCCTATGCGATGGAGAAGAAATGTTTTACTGTTAAATTGACTTTCCATTATTCTGTTTATGTTGAAATGGAGAGTAAATTTTGAAGAACCTCATGATTGTTTCTCCTCCCCTTGTCACAATCCCCCTTTTATGATGGGTCCACCTGACCTCTTATTTAATAGTGATTTTTGGCTGGTTCAGCTTAAAAGATTCCTTATCACAACTTTCTTCTTTATATTGTAATTATTGTGTTCCAGATACTGAATCTGCTAAAGCGGCTAGAAGACAGCTAAAAGAAACCATCTATATGGCGCTTTTTGACATGAATGTTCCGGCTGTTTGTGCCATCAACCAGGTAGTTGTTAATCATCAAATTTACTTGAGAGTCCTTAGATGCTTGTCATCTACACATAAAATTAGCACTGCTGTAGTTGAAAGAGAATTCATTATTTTTCCTTTTAATAGATAATTCGCTCTATATCACCTCACAGTATCGAATGGGGAACACAAAGTGACTTGGCGTGTTTGTATGTCTTGGTTGGCCAACTTGGATGCCCTCTTGGGGAGGAAAGGAAATTCTATTTAGTTGACAATCTTATGTGGCTTGGCGGTTTTTGAGTCCCCTTCCCAAATAACTCAGGAAGTTTGAACCATGTTGTACCTGAAGCTCTTATTAATATCCCCAAAAAACAAGGGAAGTTTAAGAGAAGCTGAGACTTAGGTTGTTACTAGGTATGTGGAGGCTTGTCTTTAACCTTTCACAATCTCCACTTTACCTTTTTTTTTTCACCTGACCAATAAGAAATTTTACATTGAATTGAAGGGGTAAGGTGAAAGAAATCATAAGCAAAACAAAGTGAGCTAATGATTGATAGGGTATACTTCATGGACAAAACATTATCAGCATTCCTGGCATGACTACCCATTTTCATCATACCACTAGCATTAAGAACACTAAGCAGTTCTCTATTTGGACAAAAAATGTACAATGTTCAATATTGTAAAATTGTTCTTCTGGGCCAATCTGTCCTTGTGCATTGGTTCAATACCATCACTATCAGCATTGCCGTTGTAAACATTAACATTTCACAAAAGAAGAAAAACTTTATAAGTGTGGACAACAAGAAAAAGAAAACTAAAGTAGGAATTCCCGATGGACACGGCTCATAAAGAAGCGAGGAACGTAATTTTGTCCCACACTAAGGATAGTGTACAGAATGAGTGTGAAAGTTTCTTGCGTTACTCTCTAACCAATGTTTCAAACAATTGCTCTCAACACTGAATTCCACAGCACTTTTGCTTCTTTACTGTTCCCAAAGTCTTAGAGCTTATTCTGCGACCACTTCTCCGCTGTAGAATGGCACACCCATGCCTTTCATATCATTTAAACTACTTATTGCAAGTTAAAGAGACATTAAGACTCAAAAGTTTTGTAAGGTTTTCTCACCGGCAACAAATTATTAATATTCAAACTGTTGAGAACAATAAACCAAACAAATGCATTAACTTTTGAGTGTCCTTTTGCTTTGCAAATGAATTTGTTTATGGGAAAAGAATGAGCGTTTGGGGGATCCAACAAGATAGAAGTAAAAAAAAAAAAGCTGCAAGAAAAGACACATGATCTATCAGCAGTCCAAAGTCGATGGCTTGAGAAGCAGTAGGATGGTACTTATGAAGAATAACGAGGAAAGAAGCTAAATCCTCTACTTCTCTATCATTGAGGTGCTTAAAGAAAACTAGAAATAAGAGCCTCATGAAGAAAAGAAAGGATGAGATCAAAAAAAATGAAAAAGAAAAGAAAGGTAATAAAGACGTATAAAAACAACTTTAACTAGTGATTGTCCTTACCGAGTTCCTTCCTAGAATAGAATTTTAAAACTCATCCCAACCTTGTTACACATCAGAGGAAGAAGAGAATGGTATACCTGTGAAATGGATTTTCAAGGACTTTTATGAATTGCATTATGCTTTGATTTAGCATCTCAACCATTATGCTGAAGACGTCACTTACTCCTTGTTTTGTGCCAAAAGGAGTTAGGTTCAATTACCAAGTCCCAAACCCTGATTGTCCCTAGGCTTACATACTTCCTCGAAAGTCACTTAATGATATCTTCTATTATCTCCCATACCTTACTAAAGAAAATCCTCTTCATCTTGTATAGCCATTTAGCAAGACCAACCGGATCCTAGACAAAGACAAATAATATAGACGAGTACTAGACTGGCATGCCTTTATCAAAGCAATCTGGCTCCCGAAAGAGACATATGCCCTTTTCCAACCATCTAATCACCATTGTTAACATTATCATTCCATTTGGGAGTTTGGTTTAGATAAGGCTATGCTGCCTGCCTTCTCCCCCCAAACCACCCAATCCTCAAAAGAAAAAAATGTTGTTTTTTTTAGAGTTGGCATTGTATCTCCAAAATTGCAGGCTTTTTCTAGAACATCGTGGCAATTTATCCTGTCATATACACATTCTTCTAGCTTTAATTAACTAGCGGGATATAAGGAAGTTGCATAGATTTTATGGAGTTGGGTTTTGTATCCTTTCTACTTCCTCGAGTTTTCACTAATTTATACTGCGTTTAGGGACCGACTTGATGGTTCATGGTTTCCTCTCTTCCATGCACAGTTCCAATCATGTAGTGAATTTAGCTATGAGATTGTGTTTACGAAGGGAGTAGGTTTACTTCTGTGATCTCACATTTTACTTAACTTCCTTTACGTTGTAGGAACAGATACCTACGTTCAAACTTATGTGAAATAAATGAAGGCCCACCAATGCTGACCAAGCATGAACATGATCTGAAATACGATTGAAATTGTATGGAACTCATATGCAATACATTTATTTTGTTGAAAACGGCATGTAAGGAATATATTGTTTTTAGGACACGTGGTTGTGTTTATTTTTGTTGTTAGTCAGAAACCAAACCTATTAATTTTAGAGCTAGAAATCTTCTCACCTTTGCCATATCCCGACATTGGGATGCAATTTTGATTTCTGGAAGCATCACAGGCCTCCCATATGCGCCTATCTGGATGTTGTCCTTAGAAGTTTGGGAACTTGGTAGTGTACTCGATGATTGAAGGATCTACGGACTTACATTAACTCCCCGTTACCAGTTAGAAGACTTCAATGTAATTGGGATCCATTGGGAAAAGAATTGGTTATTGGCCTCCTGACTAGCACTCATTTATTTAAGTGATGAGCTTTCAAGAATAGATAATACAATGTGAGATTCCATTTGGGATCTGTAATGTCCCTGAAGTGTTGGAGACCTACTAATTGGACTTAGGTCTTCGACTAAATGACTGTATTGCCTTTTACATGAAATACACCTAACTAATCATGTTTCATGACCGGTCTGCACAGTATTTTTTGCTGCTGTTGGTACGTACACTAACATTCTTAGAAGATATATCTTAGTCAGACGCAACATGAAGCTGTAAACCAGAACTTTAATTCAAATGAACATTCTGGTAATGCAGTATCACACTGAAGGATTGGATGCTTTTGTTTACGAACTCATTCTCATCTTTGTAAATTGCATCAAGAATAGATTCTTTTTTTGTGTACTTTATTCTTTTTGTTTTTGACATGGAATGACCAATAAAATGTGTAATGTTCTTTTTATGTTTTTACCCCTCTAATTCAATCTCTGTTGGAAGTGCAGGCAACTTTAGCTTTATTCGCGGCTAGAAGGACTTCAGGAATTGTAGTTAACATTGGTTTCCACCAAACATCTGTTGTTCCTGGTAAGCTATCCCGATCCTCTTTCCTTCCTATTGAATTTCGTTTCAGTGTAGTGTAGTGTAGTGGGCCTTAATTTATATATGAGAATATTGTTGCTGTGTACTGCATTAGGCCTTGATCTGTGTGAATTTTTTATGGTTGCATTTTATTTCTTAACTCACTTTGATTACTTAGATTGAGCCCTCTATCATTGCCTGATTGAGAGTTAAGGATCCTTTGGTTCCCTTCATGTTTAAGATGATGCATGGATGTTTACTTTTTGTAATCCACTTAACATTGCTCTCAACTTTTCACATGTGATGAATACAGTAGTGCAAGTGCTTGACATACGTTACTTATTGTGTACAATAGTGCTTGTCATACGTTCTGTGTGTTCTCTATTTTGTTCTACAGTTTTTCATGGCCAAGTCATGCGCAAGGTGGGTGTGGAAGTCGTGGGAATGGGGGCACTAAAGCTTACTGGATTCCTTAGGGAGCAGATGCAACAGCAGAATATGCATTTTGATTCATTATATACTGTGCGTTCATTGAAAGAGGTATCAATTCATCCTTTGTTCATCCACTACAGGATGCCATTTTTATGCTACATGCTAATAAGCCATGGGCTTAACCTTTTCTGTGATTGTTCGTGCTCTAAATAGTGCCACATGATCTTTGATAATCAGGATTGCTTTATTACTTTAGGCGCACTTAGTGACATTGGTTGTTATAGGTTCTTATATTGGGGGATTGTGAATTTTTCTTATTGTGAGCAAAGTACATGAATAAGAGGCGTTATGTCTCCATCTTCGTAAACTATTTCACGTTTCAAGTCAGGTGGGTATTGTTCAGATTATCCTCTAATGCACTGGGAAGACACTTAATGACATGACCCGACCACCTGAATTCAACCCATTTCCAGTTTTAATTAATGCATGCCTTTAAATTTCTTTCCTTCTATTAAAGCCTGTTGAATGAACTTCCACACTCTAAGTGGGACCATAAATGGAGTGAATTTGGACAAGATCCAATGAATTTAAATATTTAGTAACACAAATTTTATAAATTGAATAAATCCTTTTTCATTCAAAATTTCTACATAAACTAATGGTCGTGTTATATTAAAATAGGTATAGTATTGGCCATTGCATGTTAAGTACGTATGTATTTATATGGGATAGGCAACATCACTACATATGTCACATTGGCCATTTTAACATTGGCATGTGAAGTTAATGTTGGTCAAAGTTAGGAAGCTCTATGGAGTAACACTAAGTCTCCAAAATTCTTTTTTTATTTTATTTCCCACAATAATATCCATTTGGTGTCTTATCTCGTAGGAACAAGGACAGTTTTTGTCTTCCAAGTCATTTACCAATCCTGAAACAATGTACAGTGAACAGAAAAACTGAGAGGGTCCTATCAGAAAGTTTTATCCAAGCCACTGTTGGTAAAGACATGACGGAGATCATTACGATTGGCAGCATAAGTATAATATTGTACAGTTTGGTGTTACACTGTTACTCCACTAAAGGGGTTGTTGGAAATTAACATAAGTACAATATTGTATAGTTTGGTGTACGGTATTTTTTTAAGACAGATTGGATCATTACACCAGATTCTGCAACTACGATGTTGATTCACTGGTCAATGGATCACACAAAAGCATTAAAATCCATTGAAAGGCATGCTTTCCAAGCACCTTCAGAAAATAGTGGTGGGGTGACCTTTGTGAACTCAATTGTCAGAAGCCCAGATAACTTAGCTGTCCATAAAGGACTGTTTCTATCTGTTTAATTCATTTAGTCATTCACAATGATTTTAGTTTCTTTCTATTTTTCCGCTTACATTTTTAGGGTAAAAAGCAAGGGAGAGGGGCCTTTTTTATAAAGAACAACTATAGATTCCAGTTAGCTACTTTTACCTTGCTTGCACTTTTCTGGTGACATTTTGTCACCTGTTGCTTGATGCTATCTTCCTTGAATGAAATCACAGAACCTGTGCTATGTCGCTCTTGATTATGAAGCTGAGCTAGCAAAAGATACACAAGCATCATTTAAAGTTGCAGAAGCCTTGTTCACTCTGTCGAAAGAGCGCTTTCAAACAGGAGAGATTCTTTTTCAGCCACGTCTTGCAGGAGTGTATGCTCATGTTCCCTTACATTCTGTTACTTTATAAGATGGTGTTTTTGAAGCACTCTTTCAAAAAAGAAATAATGTTCCTTTTTAATATTCTTGGACATCAAAAAGTGTTTTTTAGTAGTGATATAATAAAAATGTTGCCAAAGCAAGTTCTTTTGTCAAGGCTTGAACTGCTGAAGCATGAACCTGTAAAGCAGATGAATATTGTAAGATCGCGACTGGTGTTTAGCACTATTAATTGAGTAGTCAGATTTTCTTTTTCTTTTTTTTAATATGGGGGAGGGGTAGGAAACTGTGGAGATTTCTTTGATGAGTGATGTCTCATAGACTCATACCCATTAGCTTTGTGTGCTGTTTACTGCTGCTTTTGTCTCTGCATGATGCATTTGCATTTGTGATGTCTCTTTTGGTACAGGCGTGCAATGGGTTTGCAACAGGCTGTAGCACTTTGCATGGACCATTGCCAAGAGGCAGAATTAACAGGCGATGATGGTTGGTTTAAGACTGTAGTCTTGGCTGGGGGGTCTGCGTGTTTACCGGGACTATCAGGTAGAAATTACTAATTTAAATTTTAAAGATAGGAGATGAGATGAGAAAATCAAAATTTCCAATTCTGTCGGTCCTCGGAAATTACTAAAGGAATATATATGATAGGGTAATGCATAAAATATGCAACTAGGATGATTAACATTTAAATGCTGAATGGAGGTTGCTAACTTTTTGAACTCCTTTTTCCAGAAAGATTAGAGAAGGAACTGCATGAGTGTCTTCCCCCATCCATGTCCAGTGGAATCAGAGTTATCCCTCCCCCTTATGGTACAGATTCTGCATGGTTTGGGGCAAAGCTTATCAGCAATGTAAGCTATCGCACTTTGTAATCAAACATGATTTGACATTCAAAAGATACTTATGCTAACATCCTTTATTTTATGCTTAACCAAATTTTAGAACATTTAACAGTTTGAGGGAGATTCTCCACCAAGTCCTCCTCAAGTGATTTTGGGTTGAATCGTAATATTTCTTAGTCTGGAAAAAAAGTAAGAAAGGCTTTAATAACTCAGAAAATTATTCTCTCTCTCTCTCTCTCTCTCTCTTAATTCACCATCGTTACATCTAAGTGGAAGAAAAGAAAAAGAGAGGAAGTTACGTCACATAGATTCTCTACACCAAAATTGCCTGACAAACTGCTCTCTTCCCTTAGTAGATGGATTAGATTGAATTGAAGCAGACTGTTATCCTTGACATACTTGGTTTTAAGGTCAAAAGGATATATATGTGTAAGACTATATATCATGGCCCATCATTGCTTCATGATTTAAGTGTGCCTGTTTTTGTGTTGATGCAGCTGAGCACCTTCCCTGGTTCCTGGTGCATGACAAAGAAGCAGTTCCAATTCAAGTCCAGACGCAACCTTATATGGTGATATTTTCATTATTTCCACTAGCACTCTTTGAGAGTTTACTTGGTCAATGAACTGGAGGCAATGAATAAAGAAGATCAAAAGTGTCGGATGGGATTGTTGTATCATTTTCTGAAAACAGAGAATCCATATACTGTTAAAGTTGGATTGTGAGCATCCTAGAATCAGAGTTACTGTAATTCTTTTGCTTCAACAAAGTTGTGAGCGGAAAGCGTATGCACATTCATAAGATAGAAGTTGATGTTTACTTCTAAGTACCATTTGTAAGCCTTACATACGGAAATGATTTCTTCAAATTATTGGGAATGATTTGGTTTTAAAATTGGAATCCTTTTTCTTGAATCTGCACCAATTTCTTCAGTCGGATATCTTGATGCGAAACCATTCATATGAATTATATGCACAGGAATAACCCCACAGTACCATGACAGAAACACTATTGTCGTACAAGTTATTTGCCAAGATGGTTATAAGGACAGCAAGCGCTACAGTCAGCTACACTATAGCTAGATTGAGATTTTGCTTTCTTGATAAGAAACAGCTATATTGAGATTTTTTGTAATCAGAATAAAGAACCTGGTTTTAGTCTTGTTGCTTTGTGAGATGTGGGTAGAAAGATGGATATTTCAGCAGGTGCACGGCCCTTCTGAGATGGTGATGAAAGAAAAAGAAATAGGCTTGGAGCAAGAGTTGCTAGATAGACTGGTGTTACTTATTCCTTCAGTGGTTGTCTACTCCAAGTATTATGATCTTCCAGATTCAGTACTGTTCAAGATTGATTGAGTTTTTCCCCTACTCTTAGTTTTGGACTATGTTGAATTGCTTTTTTGAGTGTGATCCTTTGACTGTTTTGAACCTAAATGTTTTTTTCTTTTGTTTTCAGGAATTGGATTACGTTTGAACAAAACTGCTATAAGCTGAATTCACTCCCTTACTAGCTAGTAACTAATTCATCCCTGCAATATCCTATATATATCTTTAGCCCTGCTATGATCAATATCTGCCACCACAAACTCATGAACCATGCCATCCACCTCAATGACGCTCGACCCACATATTGTGTCTGCATTTGTATCCTTCACAAATTTCCTAAGTTCATTTGCATCTTCTTCCTCTCCCACATCAGCAAACAAATGAGCTGCTAACTTATACCTATCACCAGACATCGGCTCCAACTCGGTTAGCTGCTTGAATGCATGTTCCCCTCTCTTCACGTCTTTATGTGTCCTACAAGCATTCAGTAATGCACCCCATATGGCCGAATTTGGTTTTTCCAACATTGATGAGATAAGTTCCTCTGCCTCTGTCAACCGACCAGCACGACCAAGGAGGTCTACCATGCATCCATAATGTTCGATGGATGGTCTAATGCCATAGTAATGCACCATCTGATCAAAATACCGGTGGCCCAGTTCAACATGCCCTGCAAAAGAGCATGCAGTGAGGATGGCCACGAAGATAACTTCATTCGGGTGAGTCCCCTTATCAACCATTTCTTGAAACAGTTTGAAACATTTTAAGGCTTGTCCATGCATGGCGAATCCAGAAATGATGACTCCCCATGTCACCACATCTTTCTGGGGCATATTCCTGAAGACTTCATAACTACACTCAATGCATCCACACTTGGCATACATGTCCACAAGAGCAGTTCCTAGATGGACACTAATCTTGACGATCTTTTTGTCAAGATAAGTGTGTATCCACCTTCCCTGATCCAGTGCTCCCAAATGGGAACAGGCAGATAGTGCACTCACTATGGTTGATTCGTTCAATGGGATGTGGGAAGCCATCATCTCTCCGAAGATCAACAATGCCTCTCCATACATACCATTCTTTGTGTATCCTGTTATCATTGCACTCCATGATGCAGTATCTTTTTTGTTCATTGTATCAAACATTTCTCTAGCAGTGTCAATATCACCGTGATTCATGTAACCGGTAATCATCGAGTTCTTAGTAAGTACATTCTCTTCAGAGAATTCTGCAAGAACTTGTTCTGCAGAACTTAGGCAACCTGAATTCGTATACATATGTATTAGCGAGCTATGAACGTGAGTATCTGGTCTTATTCCCGCCTTAATTATCTGGCCATGCACTTGTTTACCTTCGGAAAGGGCTTTCGCATGTGAACATGCTTTGAGAAAAAATGTGTAAGTGTAGTTGTCAGGTGTTAGGCCACGCAGTAACAGTTTATCATATAGTAAGATTGAATCATGAGGGCACTTACCCAGTATTAGGCCTCTAATAATTGTATTGTAGGCAAATATATCAGGAGAAAGGGTTGTGTTAAATACTGATAAACCATAGTCGATTTGGCATCCAGAAACGCACGTCTCAATCAGCCTACCGGCATTCAGGGGGTGTCCAATTAGTCCTGACACGATCAATTGAGCATGTAGCTGTCTGATTTCCTGGACATCGTGGCACATTTGAAGCAAGATAATGGTTTTTGGGATTCTTGTAGATCTCTTTGAAGGGAGGTGGTTCTGTTTTGGAAGCAACGGATGTACCAAAGAAGCAGCCATGTGAAAGACATTGTTATAGGAGAAGAATCATTCAGCTCGGTTATAAGAGATTTATTTGCAGGAAATGAGGGAGTTCTAAAAAGACCATTCAGCTATGGCTGTTAGAGGAAGAAAGGGAGTATATGTAGTGGTTTGGTGTAATCTAAACCATTCACGGCCACACATACCATATCCGGGCAACAATGACAAAAGGACTGATGGATCCTGGTCTACGTTACTAAGTTCCAAACTAGCAAATGATTGAAGGAGTAACAATTTTGGTCACAAATACTTATCTGCAAAATTTTTTTGTCATCAAATTTTATTTTATTTTTCCTTTTTATGACGGGTGCTCATCACAAACATTCACAACTGCAACACAAATCCGAAATGAAAGCAATCACTTCTAAACACGCAGAAAATGCTATTTAAACTTAATTTGGAAACTTAATCTGGAAACCCAATTCAATACAACTACTGGATTGATGGGAGTTTCATCAAACATTGAAACTCACAATTAATCCAATGATTGAATTAAAGCCATGAATTGATCCAATGGTTGAACTCACAACACAATTAATCCAATGTTTGAACTCACATCATTAGGTCCCTATAGCATTGCTCATAAACAAGCACATGAATTGAACTCTGGCATTATCAAGCTAGTGCAACATGGAAGCCCTTGCAGCCCCTCCTGGCACTCAATGGCAAAAAGGCCTGGTGTGGGTAGATCCCGTCATGGCTGAGGTAGCTGAACTAGGTTGAGGCACAACTATTTGATACATCATTCAACTCCACAGCATAAGGCCATGCAAATTCTTTGAAAACTGCACTGCACAACACTGTTTAAGTGGGTAATGTGGCCCTCTGCACTGAACAGAAAATGATGTTTGAGCCTTCAAAACAAGGGAAATAACCACAGTAGAAAGCCTCCTGTAAGCATTAGCAATGGGAAAAGATTCGCTATGATCCGACAGACTTGCACTGGTGTTGGCTGATTTTGTAGGTGATAAAGCAGAGGAGGGAATGCAACCCCTTGTTTCCCCCTCCTGGCATTCACTGGCAAAAGGTCCAGTGGGTACTTCCCATAGAGGTCGATGTAGCTGACTGAACATGGCCGAGGCACAATCAATTGATACATCATTTTATCTCCCTCCACATAAGGCCAAGCAAAATTCTTTGAATACCATGTGAGAAATTGCTAACCAGCATTCCCAAAAACAAACACACGCACTCAGTTTCTCAAACTTCATTTGTTGAATTTCATTAAATTACCGGTGCAAATTACATCACATATGACTCCAAAAAGCATTGCATCATCCTCTGCTAAATTGAAAGAATGACAAGGGAGGGAAACAAGAACACGCCCAACAGTAAAACTTTGCATTAAGCCTTTTTTGCTCTACACTGTGGAAAATCTGAGTTGGGGAAACAACCCCCATGGCTATAACTCTAGCTTCTTGTTAGTAACTTTTTTTTTTTTTTTGTTGAACAAAAAAGAAAGAAAACGTCGTGCTGGTTAGCCATGTATGTGTAACTGCCCGGCCATGTCCCCAATAAGGCATACTTTTTGCACTGACCTCTTGAAATAATATGTTCAAGATATGCAGGTTACTCCAATTTCAAGTTCCAGAATTCAACAAAATAACCTTCGCTGCAAAAGAAACCTAGCTGTCAGAGCTAGTCTGGAAAGGATATACGAAAACAAATGCAATTATTGACGGTGAATGAACATTGGGATGAGTGGAAGCATTGTTTATTTCCTTCATATAAACACTTGGTATGGTGCTTTGAAAGACTGACCCATCTTTCCTCTCTCTCGGGATATTAAAACTTCAAATGGAGTTCAACAGAACTGGGTTCAGGTCCTACCAAACTAAACAAGCAAATATTCGGTGGTGGAATAAACCAAAAAGGGTCACAGAAAAAAAAATACCCTTAAAAATCATCTACATGCTTCCTGAGTTCAATTGTCAATTACTAGGATGGTCATTAGGTTCAGGCGTTCACCTACTGATGGATCAATGCCAATTTTCTTTGTTCCTTCAACAAATATTCATCTGAAATCGTTGACAGCCAATTTTTTTTATGAAAAGTGACTTACTCGAAATTTGGACTCCCGCAGATTGTCCAGCAACTCTGCAATCTCAAGTTGCTTCACCACTGTAGCATGTACTACCTACAACACATTAAATAATGAGTCACTCAAATAATGGCTTCAGAGAGTTTGACACTTCAATCAGGGATGATGAGGCTTACTCTCTTAGTTTTCTCAAGGTCAAACTCCACCAATTTGATCCTGTCCATTGACTCCTGAAGCATTTGCTCCTTCTCCAAAGGAATTTCAGCAGGCTTCTTGTTAAGTTCTTCGAGTAGTTTTTCTAGTTGTTGAAGACGCTGTACACAAGTAAGGACACGATCTTCTTCACTGACAGCTTCAGGACAAAGAGGTGAACGGCTATCTGGATTGTCTTCTAACGCATTAGATGTATATATGTTGTTATGTCTTCTCCAGAACTCAAAGGGTACACTACCAAGAAATGCATGCAGTTTGACAATAAATGATATCAATGTTCTTGCCATATAACGGAAACTCCTCTTTACAACCTTTTCATTGATTGTGTCAAACCAATGGATCAACTGGGCTCCTGAAATAACAGGTTAATATCAGATATAAATCTCACAGAAGGATGATAAAACAGACACCGATTAATGTGAATATGAACAAATGCTAAATTTAACCTAATTTCATTTCACTAGATCAGCATTAGAAATACTCAAAATTTTTGAATGCAAAAGAAGATGACGAATAAGAAGAAGAAGAAGAAACACAAAATGAAAAGAACACTTTGTTAATGAATTTTAAAACTGCTAGTCCAGAAAGAAAAAAAAAAAGGCAGTAACAAAAGGAAAATGCATTTTCACCATTCTTTGGGAGACAAAAAATTTTCCTCTACCTGTGTGCAACTACCAAAGCTATTATCAAGTCCTAACCACTATTATTACCACACGAATCAAAGCGCTTCTAACATTCCTTTACTCTCTAAAGATTTTACTAACTATGCTTTAACTCTTTTATGTTGGTTTTTCTTCCGCAAAAAGTAGACAAACACCATGAATTTTGGAGTAAAACTAGAATAAACATTATGGCCTTCAGTCTAAAATAAAAAAGAAGCATCCAAGAAACAAAACCAGTGTTTCACTATGTGCTCTGGAAAATAATTTTCATGCAGCGGGACCCTCTCTGAAGGAATAGATAATAACCAACAGAGAAACAAACCTTCTGAATTCAGGTTCAAGTCGCTTGAAAAATTCTCCACATCATCACCTTTAGAAGATTGATTCTGAGAATATTCTATTCCTTGATCAGGGCCAATAGCTCTATCCGCCTCGGTAAAGTGATCCTCACAACTGTAGTAGATAACTGGCTCAGCAGCTCCAGCCTGAATGATAACAATTTTGGTGTCACATGAGTATGCCATTTCTATCATAATTCAGCCTTCTGATTAACCTAGCATACTGGATCTCAGAAGATTGCACTTGACCCAAAAGACGCAGCATTTGAATAGGAAAACTCACATCTTCACAGACTGGACCAAATTGTGAATACGCAGAGCTAATTTGTTTTGTTGGAGAACAAGGGTCATCAACAGCTTCCCCTGGTTCCACCCTGGATGTACTACCACTTATTCCCTGAACACAAAAATGATTCGTATTACACAGTATATAAGATATCATAAAGCCCATCGACATAATGCATATCCAAGCAACTTGCCTTCAAGCGGCATATTTGTATATAAGAATCAAATTTCTGCACGTCATCAGATACTCTGGTGATTTTCCTCACAAATTTTGCCTCTGCATTATATACAAGCTACAAATGGGCCAAACGACTATGGTTCAGAATTACCTTGGTTAACATAAAAATATGGTACAATTGTTTTGATAAGCAAACACTCTCCTACTTAATATCACGCATGATAAGATCATGCGTAAGACACAAAATAATATAAAAATTCCACAGAACAAATTAAATTATGCTTACCTTCATTATTTCAGGGTCATTCCACGGACCCATATTAGACCTAAGGCACCCTCCTTCAGCAGAACAAGTGCATGAGCCACCTAAGAAGTCAGGCAACTGACTGAAGAAGGAAAATGTAATCAATGAATAGATGATCTTATTGCTGAAAATTTATATGAGGTGGAAACAGGAGGAAATAGGCACACCTTGGGTCAATGGCTTCAAGTAATTTGCCCAAGGATTTAGGCTCCAATACCTACAAATTGGGAATATCAACGAGCAGTCGGTTAATGCTGCACTAAATGGCTAGAAAGGTAGAAAAGCCTAAGCATACATTCTTTACCTCTATTTTCGCAATAGTCTTTGCATCAAGAAATTTCTGAGCAGCAGGCCAAAGCATCTTCTTGAAGGCAGGACCAGCATTAACAATGAACATCTTATGTAGAGTCTGTAGATCAATGTGGAAAACAACAATTGGAAAACCAAGCACACAAATATCGTCGAGATACTGCAAAGGTCCATGAAGGAATAGTCGATGTAATTGTCAAGAATCTCACTACACATACCTCAGGGTAGTAACTGTTATCAATTTTTGCCATGGATGACAGGAGACCAGCAGCTGTTGGCGTGAAATTCTTAACACCCTGCATGTCACAATAAGCTATTATCAGTAAAATTCTGCATAGATGAAATTGCAATAATCAGTTGCTAGTCGAGGAAGAAACGTTAAGTTCCTTATTTAGGCCCCACTGTCAATTGTATACGCATGTCTTCTGATACTGATTCATAAGACATAAACGCTAAATGCAATACTAATAAATTCTTAACCATATATGTTTACAAAACAATATGCAGATGATAAATATCTATATTCTGTCTGACAAAGCTATAAAGCGCTACTGGAACACAAAACTTGTCTAATGAACAGCACTGAATTTCGCAATGGTGTCAAGTGATAGGGTAACATACCAGGCCTTGCACATCCAGAATTGTTGTTGATGAACATATTTGTCTCTTTGCTGCAATGGAACATGCAGGGAATTTCTCATGTAGAGCCCTCTCAAACTCTTGAACATGGTATTTTAAGTAGCGATCAATTGTGGTTGTACGCATTAATTTACTTGGATAAGCTTGGCCAAGCCTTTCAATGTAAACGGGCCTGCCTTCCCTATCAACTCCATGGTATCCTTGAGGGTAGTACTGCAAGACTTCTTCCAATTCGTCAAATTCAAAGTCCTGAGTATCAGTTGGTTCAGTATGTTGGTAAGTTAGAAAGCCAATAATGGGATAAAAAAATTAGCTTAACAATTACATGCTTTGAATTGTTAGAAAACCCATAGAACTCGTATGCCCTAGAAGTACTAGCACAGATTAAGAATATAACTATGTGTAATAGTGCTATTATACAAATTGTTATCATTAAATTTAAATAAAATTACCACTCTGATTTACAACTGCTTGCCAAGGAAATTTAGATATTTCAAATGCTCCTTGTCGATATTAAAAGACTGGTCGAGTTAATTTGTGCAATTACCTCCAATATGGTGTCTATTCCATAGTCTTTCCTCCAATTAAGCATTTCTTCCCACATCTGTATGGTTTTTTCAATATTAAAATCTCTTGCTTTCAAGAATCTACATGAAAGGAAAAGAATAATCGGTGGTCAAACCAATAATAGTCAGCGCACAAAATTGGACATAAATAAACTAGCTGAAAACCCAAACACCACAGCAGTTCACCACATTATGCGCAGCAGCGCACAACTAAAAAACAATATTCCTCGTGTATGAACATTTTTTTCCCTTCGAGTCTCTTATCAACTTTAGCACGTGAAGTTAATCAAACCAAGAGTATCATTTCTACATTAAAAAAAAAAATTGTCCCTAACAGATAAAGATACAGCAAACATTACCATTTATAGGTCATTTGTTAGGCTTAAATGGTCCCTTTTATTGAAATGAAATACTATTAACTAAACAGTTGGATTCCTACAGTCACATGTAGGACACAATGGCTGCTTCAATTTCACTGAATCAAGGTGGCTAAGCAAATTGAGAATCGATTACACCCAACTTAGACTGCGAATTTGTTCATATAACTCAAATGATGTAATGGTTTATAGTTCATAAGAATTAACTCACCTCAACAGTGTATGATAGTCATCATATCTAGCTGGCAACAAATCCTTGTCAAGGAGTTTTTGACGCAGATCATAGACAGCACACTCTTCTTTTGCATCACGTACGTCCTCTATGGAAACTGAAGGAACCCTGCAATCAACTTTCCTTTTTCCTCTTTTCTTGAGAGAATGAGTGAATTTGTTGGAAGCATTTATTGCCTTCTTTTTCAGAACTCCAATCTTAGAACGCCGTTTCTCATCTTCCGAGTTCTCAAAGTCTGATCTCCTTTCTCTTATTTCATCGCAAGCCTCTAGTCCTTCTAAGCCTAACATGTGAAAAAACACAAGAAAAACTAATACATTTACTCTAATCACTATAGAGTGACATATATCGTCCTCAAAGAGATTACAGAATATTACATACCTGACATTGTGGCCAGGGACAGAAGGAATAGACTTGTCCCTAAGATTCACAAGAGAGAATCAGCTCCCTAGAAAAACCATCCCCATATATGTTGCCCTATATCATCAAAACCAAAATACTGACTCTAACAACAAAAATATATGAAAGCAAATAAAATTAAACTTAAAACGAAAAAAAGAAGAAGAAGAAGAAGATGGAGGATTGTGGTTTGAAGCAGGTAATGTAAATACTTTTGATTATGCTGGAAAGAGTTAGAGTGTTGGGTCATAGAGACAATTTCAGTCTGATGTGACAGTTTGTGGTAGGCAACATCGAAGTCAACTCC
>CM042197.1:920385-931262 GCA_023539305.1 Ilex asprella
AAACAAAGCTGAAAAGCTTACCCTTTTTTCTTTCATTTTTCATCAAAATTAAAGGAAAACTCACACTTCCCCGAGAAAGACATAATGTTCACTCCACCAAGTAAGCTTTTAACACGCAAAAAAACCCAAATATTTGCACAATCTTAGAAAAGCAAACAGATCTGAAGCCACTGAATGCTCCAATCATCACACAACTACAAATGCAGGGCTTCCCCTTATTTTCATAAAAAAAAAAAAAAGAGATTGTTTTCAGTCACTTGTTCAATTTACGAGCTTCGCCAATATATGAAACGGTTCAATCAAAAGGCAAAATAGGATTAATAACAATTCAAACTCAGCTGAAGATCTTCATTATCATCCAAGATTTAACAGAAACAGAAAACAGATCAACAGATTTCAAACCCAAGTTCTAACCTCTGAACCCAATACGGAAATGCGAAAAGCCAACAAAACCTGAGTGCATCAACCATCACTTGTCACATTTATACAACAGTAACGTTCAAAGGAATAAAAGGACTTTAAATTCCAACAATGCCAGTTACCCTTTAGATCTCACACCATGTTATTAATATAAAGAGTAAAAGCATTTCTCTTTTGAAACGTAACCATACAAATACATTTATATGAACACACACACACACACAGAGGCTTAAATATCGAATACCTATTCATATACACATAAGAGAAAATCTAGAGGAAAAGTGATGACGAACCTCAAATTCAATAAAACCCTAAAATAAGAGCTGGGACGCAATCCGCAGAGCTATTCCATTGGTGTCGTGTTTGCAAATTGATACATATATAGAAAAAAAAAAATACTTTTGTATATAGGAGATGAAGATTTTCCGAGAAAGTTTACAAATTTTCTCAAGAAAATTCTAGGTGAAGCTGGTAATGGAGGAGGAAGATCTGGTGATTACACACACGCATATAGTATGTGTGTATATTATTCTCTCTCTCTCTCTCTCTCTCGCACTCAACCAATTTCTGAAGGTTCCAGCGCCTCTTTCCTTTGCGTATTTGTCACCACTGTGTCGTTTTTTATTTATTTTAAATTTGATGAGAAATCCAAAAAAGAGGATCACGGTAAAACCGGACGTGACGGTGGTGACTTTATAGAATAGAGGGCAATGGGCGGGGGTAATCAGATAATTCTCTGTTAAAAGTAACGGCGTGCTAATTATTTACCATTTTTAACCGTTTTTTTTTGTTCTGTTGGAATTTTGACTCGGTTTTCTAGAAGCACGGCAGGCTGGTAACTAGATCTACATTTTGACTATTCTTCTTGGAAAAAGATTTTATTATGCTTATGTGGACTCTTATCCACGTGTCACTTTGTCAATTTGTCATGCTGGTTGGTGACTTTATGCTTATGGTCTGTTTTATTATCATAATCTAAAAGGGTAATTAAAATAAAAATAAAGATAAATTGTAAATTTAAAAGTTAGTAGTTCATTAGGGTTAGTCTCTTGGGTGTCAGTTCAGTTGGGTTAGTAGGATGGGTCTCTATTTGATTGGACAAATCGTATCCAAATTTTGGTTGTTGATTTAACTCTCAATCTACTATGTGAGGCTTGATTAGTTGTTGCACGTGTTGAGAGGTCGGTGCATGCGACACTCTCTAAATGAAAATTACCACTTACAAAGGGCTAGGATTAGTTTTGAGAAAGGCAATTCCCTCGCAGATTGACGCAATTAATATAGGTTATTAGATTAGTTAAATTTTTTTATATATTTTTTTTTGAAGGGGGTTAAGATTTAAAAGATGAGATTGGAACTCATAACCTAACCATTCAACTCACATTTTTTTTCTATTTTTGAGAATTATACTATCAATTCTACTCTAAAAGGAATTATATATCATTAGGTCTTGGTAAAAAGGTCATGCATGATTGAAAATTGAATTAAACCTAAAGGATAGTCTAGTAAAAACGATAATAAATTGTAAACTTAGATATCTTGACTTTAAAACTTTGCAACTCTTTAAAAGTCAGACTATGGAGAATTTATCTTTTAAAAATTCCTCAGTCCTGACATTAATAGTGTATCTTTGATCAAATTGGGAAGAACATTAATCGAGATACGTGTAAATTAGTTTAAACACATAATAATAATAATAATTATTATTATTAATGACTGTGTAATGGAAAATAACTTAACCCATCACTGGTCCTATTTAGGAAAACTGTAGTAATGAACAAAATTTGTTTTATCCAGCAAACTGGCTACATGATATCATCAGCATGCTTACGGAGGTTTATGTCACAGTTTAGTTTACATTTTGGTTTTACTTTACAGCTTCACCTGTTTGCATCGGCACTTTCCAACCAAGAGAGAGAGAGAGAGAGGAAGAAGAAGAAGAAGAAGAACCAGATGATTCCCTCAGATAGTTGGATGATGAGTCATCAACCAGAATGGAGTGGAAATAAAAGAAAAGCTAGCCCTTCGTAGTGCATACTACCATACTGCCATAACCATTATTTAAAGGGAAGCAAGTCAGTTTTATATCCATTATCTCAAAGTTGGTTGGCATATCCTTAAGTCACGGTATGAAATATTTATTAATCAATGAATACTTTAATTTTAATGTGGATAATTTGTCTTTAATTGAATTGGAAAAAAATTATTCGAGATACACATAAATTAACCCAAACAATCTTACACGTTAAAACCAAAAAAAAAAAAAAGTGAGGTTGGTCCAAACCATCAAGGTCAATAATTCCATTTCATGTCCATAAAAAGAACAGCAGCATGTGAGAATAAGAGTTAGTTGAGCCACCTATCTCTTCCTCTCTCCCCACCAAAGTAGTTCACTTTTTTCCACATGTCTTTGACCCTGTCCTGACTTACCCATCATTTCAACCATAACAGTACTCTGTAAGATGTAAAAACTTTATAAAAAAAAAAAGATAATGACAGTTTGAGAGATTTACCAATGGCGGAAGGGGGACCATGTGTATTTGAAATGCACTACCCCATACATAACAATAACATGGGATTGTTGTGTAGTTATGTTTTTTGCAGTGATGCATTGATGATAGTCTAGTCCAGTCCTTAGCCTGGAGGGGGCAAAAGGTTAAGGTAAGAAGAGAGGAATTGGGGAAGGCGACCCCACGGAGAGGAATCCAGGCGTCGGTAGAGAAGTCACCATCCAAACCTAACCTACAGAGAGAGACACAGCAAGAGGGGGCAGTACAGTCTCTTGTCCCTGTCAATCTATTAATTGCTATGCATCGACTTATCATTGGGCAATGCTTGCGTTGCGACATTACTGTCTGGATGGATGGGGTGTGTTTGGTTTGATTTGAGTTATTACAAGGGTAATTACTACAATAAGTACTTCATTATATTAAGTTTAGATCAAACTTATTATATTTATTTGTATTTTTATTATTTTTGTAGTTTCCTATTTGAATTCAAATAATTCGAGAATAATCCAATTATTTGAATTTAAAGTCTGCCCGAATTGTATTATTGTAAAAATCTAATGTCACTCACAAAACTAGTGGTGGGTGGACGACGACAAAGACCTATACAACTTCAATTGTCTTAACGAGTCTCGGTTATAGTAATTGGGCAACTGGGGGGGCAAAGGAAGTTGTTCTATGGTATATTAAAAAATATATATGCTATATTTTTATTTATCAAATTTATAGATAATTTTTATTATTGATGTGGGTATTTTTATCATTGAAAAATATGATAAAAATAATTACCATAATAATAAAAAAAATACCCACAAAATATTATAAATCATCCATAAATGTGATTTTTTTTATACCGAAAAAAATAGTACAAATAACTATCATAATATTGTTAAATCACCTATAAAAATAAAAAAAAATTATAAAAATATCAATTAAAGTAGTAAATTTTAAAAATACAGTATCGAATTTTTATTGTCAGCACTGTAGTTAAGTCCAAGGAGAACAGGACAAAACATAGATTTAAGGTTTGTTCTCTGTCTGTGTCTGGCCCCTATTTAATGCAATTTCAGGCCAATAATTTAGTAATTATTCACAAATAATTACCTTGCCCACGGTTGTCAAACGGTAGGTGTCGTATTATACATGCCACACCACATTCATTCATTCATATTCTTTCTCTTACCAGATTCATTCATTCTCTCTCTCTCTCTCTCTCTCTCTCTATATATATATATATATATATATAATTAATAAAGAACAATGTTATTGGGACTTAATTTACTTACCTAATTTATTGACCTAATTCACTATGACATTTGGATTGACTGTAGGGGGCCATCAAACATTAGAACTTTGTGTTGATCCAATGATTTTACTGCAGTCACATCATTATGTCAGCAAATTAGATCAGTGTTTTAGATCCAAATAGTATTACTCAAAAATAAACTTCTAAGGTGAGTGCACCCCTAAAACTCATAATTTCAATTCAAAATGTATATACATACACACACAAAAAAAGTACTAATAATAAATAATAGTACAAAGCTATTGTAAGAATGAGGAGATTAATAAAGATTTAATCTAAATCATCAATTGGAGGTGAAATCAGATTTACCTAAAACATGAAATCCCAATTTAGTTCAATTGTAACTTTAACTCGAATATTATTTATCTTTAAAAATTTAAATCATAATTCAAGTCAAATCACATAAAAAATTGAGTTGAAATTCATTTTCAATTATTTAGTTTGATTATAAAGTTATACAATTTAGAACTAAAATTTAAATTATATATGAATTTATTAATTTAGGTTGAGTGGGCATCTTGTTTTTTTGGTAGGTAAAAAAGAGCTCGATCTGTGCTCCTAACCTAAGCGAAAAATAGTAAACTCTTCCCGTGAAATGATATGAACCACTCAGTCATCCTTGCTAAATGACCTAGATAGGGCTGTCAATTTTTAACCTGGAACACGAACACGACCCGAACCGAACCCGACACGAACTCGAAAAAAACACGATTAGTTGACACGGTAATAAATAGGTCAAATTCAGGTTCGACACGAATAACACGATTAATGAGTACTGTAGATAAAAAATAATTATTTAATGAGTATTATATTCTTAAATAAGAATTTTATAATTTTTTAATAATTTTTAATAATTTTTAAATAATATTATATTAGTTGTTGTCAAATTAAATATTTTTTTATTAACACGAATATTGACCCAAACCCGACATGTGCCGAAATGACACGACACGAAAAAAACACGGCAAAAAGTGACACGACACGAAACTGACCCGACCCGACACGTTTGACACCCCTAGACCTAGACACATGTGGTTATGTATGCAACTAGAGGTCGAGGGAAAGACTTCATTATTGAACCTTGCTATAGACGAGATATAGAAATATCCTTTTACTTGTTTCTTACATAATTTTTGACGAGCTCGAATTTGACTGGGCCAAGCCCAATGTAAGTAAATCGAGAAGTTCAAAAGAGAAAGCCCAATCAAAGTCCACCAAGCAGGAGAAAATTCAAATCGAAGGCTGATTCGACCCATGGGTATGGAAGGCATCAAGAAGAGGGCGTCAAGAGGACAACACCCAAGAGCCCAGGCCCCTTGGGCGCCGCCCATGACATCCCTTGGGCGCCGCCTAGGCCGGCCCCCTTCAGACGCCCCCTTCTCTCTCTTCCTTCGGCCTCCTCACTCAAATCCAAGA
Organism: Ilex asprella; assembly: GCA_023539305.1. Classification (NCBI taxonomy): domain Eukaryota; kingdom Viridiplantae; phylum Streptophyta; class Magnoliopsida; order Aquifoliales; family Aquifoliaceae; genus Ilex; species Ilex asprella. Next base: position 926,035 of record CM042197.1, read on the forward strand.
CGACCAAGCCCACTCCAATGCGAGTCCGACCTCAAGATGACGTTCAAGTCAAAAGCCAGAGAGTCCGCCTCCGACTGAATAAGAGCACGAGAGAGAAAACATCGGGATATGGAGATCTATTCATACATTAAGTGTGCTTACCAAAGAGGTCTACTCCTACCAAAAGTGTGCTTACCAAAATAGTGGAAGACTCATTCCTCACGTCACTGCCTCACCGCCTCATCACACCTATATATATGTAAACCCTCTCCTCATAAAGGGAGGACTTGGGCACCACATTCAGACCTCTACACCTTAAAGCTCCTGCACACACTACACCTCCCTACACACATTCATCTCTCTCTCTTTCTCTCTCTCTCTCTCTAAGCACTGTAAACTCTCCAGAGTACCTTGATACATTAATAAAGATCGCCGACCACCGCTGCCATTCGAGAAAGTGGATGTAGGTCACCTAGACCGAACCACTATAAATCCTGTGTTTTCCATTTATTTACTATTTTTCATACTTGATTGTCATTGATTGCTCATCACTACTCATTAATCACACTCGTGATTGTTGATCTCGCACAAAGATCGATTTGTGCATCATCAATTTTTGATATCATCATATCCAAATTGACATTCCAAAATTAAATCACTCGTAAGTCATGAACCAATTTGAAGCTTAAAAACTCAGAACTACACTTATCTTATTCATGATGTCCGCAAAAATCAACTCACTAAGAATGTCAATGGAACCATTTATTTAACAAATCCAACTCAAGATTTGCTACCACCGATATTTAGCGAAATCCGAAGAGTGTAGAATCATCTTCAATATATTTTATTCTCTTGTTTCTTTCTTAGTAAATCACCTACAACAATATGTGCGCTACTAACCTACCAATACCATGGCTGGAAATGAGGTAATGTACTAGAGAAAACCTGTATCTCAACAATAGAAACTAAGGTCAAAGATGGGTTTTTTGGTTCAAGTTCAAGGGCAAGAGAAACAATGGGGACAATCAGAATCATACAGTAGGCCTTGTTTGGAGTCTTTCAACAATTAGTTGGTGTAATAGGGACATGTCGAGAAGTTCCTTCTGTACCCTCGCCCTTCTACATTATCAGTGGGTAAATGTAAGAAATTGTATGGACCACCCTTCAAGACTCTTACAGCTGTCAAGACTCTTACAACAATATTACATATTTTCGATGGAATTTTGAAGAGAATAAAAAAACAAAAGACTCAATATTCATATCTTCTTTTTCATTTTATTTTGGGTTTTTTTGGAAGGGGTTTTGAAATCGGACCAAAATTTACAAATAATACACCACAATTATGGGTGTCAAATTTGTCGTGTTTGTGTGACTCACATGTCATATTATTCGTATCGTATTTGTGTCAAAATTCACGAAAAATAAATATGTTTAGTGTGTTCTGAATATTAAATATCAGTCTAGACTATTTATTATGCATATTTAATAATCGTGTTAATTTTATAATCGTTCGTGTCGGGTTCGTATCAACGGGTTAAAGTTGACACCCCTAATTACAGTTGCATCTGATATTTATTTATTTTTTAAAACAAATTGATTGCGACTAGATCACTATTCCAATAAATAAATAAAAAACAACTCTTAAAACTTCCCAATAATGCATATACAACAAAGACTCAAAATCAAACTATTTCTACCTTAGAGAGAGTGGCCTGCCTTCCAAAGGTGCCTAGGGAACGGGCCAGTCGCAGTAAACCAAAAGACCTAGAAGGGGACAGGAGAAGCCCATCTCAAGGCACACGGTTCACAGGCAACACCTGTGTAATCCTGTAAGAAAATTAATGTGACGATTGTCAATTGTCGAATGTGTCGTTTGTTACCTTGACTCTGCAGAACGCTTGCCTCATAGCTATCAGACCCATACTCTCAAGTCACAAGCTTGGAGGAAGTGTTAGCTGGATGCCATTTAGTGGCTCTGGCGTGCTGAAGTTGACTTTTACGTGCCAAGTCAACACTCATAAGCATTGTATAATGTATTTAGAGCAACTCCAACGACGCTATATAAAATAGATATTCAAAAAATATTTTTTTATTACATTATTTATTTTAAAAATCAACTCTTATTAATTCATTCCAACAACACTATCTATTTTAACTAATTATTTTTCAGACCATAAAAATTCCTCATTTCTTTTTTCTTTCCAACTATGATCCCAAAAAAACAGTCTTTCAACTTCTACAGTCTAAAACTCAATCCAACCCTTCAAAACACCAAAACAGACGTCTTCAACTTCACCCCAATACCCAAAAATTAAACACTTCTACAAACTTATCCCCCAAAAATTAATACTCCCAAATCAAAATCTCTCAAATTAAATTACAAAATTTAAAACAAAATCATCTAAAATTACACAAATAACCGAAGAACCATTTAAATTTTGTAACTAATACTGTGATTTGAGCATAGAACTGATGGATAATGGTGAAAAGTACCTTAATCTAACGTGCTTGGCTGAGCGATTCAGATGGTTAAGTCTTCAGAGTTGATTGAGAGACAGAGAGAGATTGATTATGAAGTTTTCCACATAGCTCCGTTGAAGTCGAACACACACACAAAAACAACGTCAAAAGAGAGTGGCTTCTTGTAATTGATTGATTCTAAAAAAAAAAAAGGCAAATCCCAAATCAGGAGCCACAAAAATAAAACCCACCCTCAAAATCAATTTGAACCTACCTCCAAAATCGTCAACCAAACCCAAAGATCCAAGTTGTGATCATTTTGATAGATTTTTTGTGATAAAAAACGATGGAATTTCTGTGAGTGTGTGAGTGAGAGAGAGAAAGCGAGAGAATGCCAATCAATGGAGTTACTTTGACGAAGACGATGCCTACTGTGGATTGAACTTGGCGCAAATCCAACGATTTTAGAGTTTCTGTTGAAGAATAACTAGTTTTAAAAAATCGCTAGATTCAACGAGTCAATATTAGATGATGGGAAATACCGAGTGAGATAGATAACTTCTTGGAGCCAAAATTTAAAGATGGACTATCTAAAATAGTTAACAAACCTCTTTTAGCTATCCCATTGGAGTTGTTCTTAATCTCAAGACATAAGAAATGCATTTTCTAAGAATAAATCCCTTTCTCCACACCATTAAAACACCATCTTTTTAGGCATTTCACTTATCGAAAATGGAAAGTATAAGAGCGAAAAAGAAACACATCAATTGAAAATCTATCTAATATTACATATAAAAAGTACATCATTTGAAAATCTATCTAATATTACAGATAAGAAGTTAAATTCGCAACTTATAGAAGCACAATAGCTACTAAGCAATATCTTTCTAAAGGTGATGGCAATTCCACCTGTAACTCTGCGAATAAGCACACACAAATAGTATGCTATGCCTCAAACCCATCGATATTGGTTTATAGCATCACTCCTATGGGTCATATTTTCTCAGGTATTATTCATAACAGTTTTTCACACAAAAACGCAAGCATCATTAGGAGCCATTCACACAATCGGAGATAAATGGGTAGAATTAAAATGGAAAATGCACACCTCTCATGCAAGCATTTTACAGAGCAAGACCACAAATAAATAAAACTCTATTCCAATATATGACCACCTAAAATGAAGCACACATCCAAGTTCAACAAGGAAGCAGAATCAAACTCCTTGAAACAAAGGAGAATGAACATTCTCGATCTTCATGATCTTTTGTTCTTTTTCTATTTATTTACGCAAAACCTTAAATAAGACATATTTCAAATCCAGATCACAGGCTCTTATCCCATGGCATACTTTTGGGTCCAAGATCGAGCAGTTGTCTCATACTTGACTCTGTCAGTCTTGTACATATGAGCAATTTCAGGCACCAGAGGATCATCTGGGTTTGGGTCTGTCAGCAATGAGCAAATTGAAAGCAGCACCTGCACATTTCCCACATGTCAAAATTATGATTAGCTAATAAAAAATGATGACATATCAAAAACCATAAAACAGTTCACATTTCATGCCCAATCCTAGAGACTCAAATTGATTATTCAACAGTAGTCTTAACTTTAGCTATTAGAGACGTGAAGATGCCAATAGCCAAGAAGAATGCTGCAAATTACCTTGGATATTGTAAGTGCAGGGCTCCACTGTTCTTTCAGAATGTCAAGGCAGATGCTACCATTGCTGTTAATGTTTGGATGGAAAACTTTGGTTTTAAAGGCAACCTGCCAGTACATAACAAACATCTACTAGAATCCAGATATCTTCAAGTACTGAACATAAATCAAATCACAGAAAAACCCTATTTATTGTGCAAGTAAAAAAACAAACTTAAACTATAGCTACATCTGTGATTACAGATACGATTTCTCCAGCGAATACAAAATAGTGAAATACGCATTTGTTTGCTGCCTTTTAAACTTCCAAACTTAGTGATAAGCAGCTCTGATCATTGTTAAGGGCAACCAACTTGGTATATGCAATTTCTCCACTCCCCTACTTCAGTAGTTCGACAGACTAATGCACTACTTTGTCTCAAAATATAAAATTAATCAATTAAATGCACTAGTTTGTCCCAAAGTCATCATTCACACTCACACCTTACATCCTCTGTATTAGATTTGGCTACAACATTTTACATTGATATAACTTCTCCTAGACAATTTATTGTGAATGTAAATGCACAAAACAGTAAGCGAGACAATGGCGATCATGTCATTATCAATTTTTGGTTAGGAAATTGGTAGTTTATCAAACTTATAGGCAGAGATGACCCAAAAAATTCGTAGCATAAATCAGCATAAACAGGTTAAATCGTTACCTTCGGAGGCTTGAAGGGATAATCTGGAGGGAAATGAATCGACACTAGAAAAACTCCCCCGGCAAAAGGGCTGTCTGATGGACCCATAATCGTTGCTTGCCAATGGAACATGTCTTCACCAACAGGGCCTTCAAAAATGCAAAATTAAATTATGAATCATTACCAGAATAATGTACAGGGTGCTCAAGGAATAACAATCAAGGAAAATAAACATGTAGCACTCAATTATTCTCATACAATTTGGACTTTAGGATTCCATATAGTCCCAGCAGCTAAAAAACCATTACAACTTTGAAAAATATTATAGCAGTTTTGACTAATTTATTGACATTTTTTTGAATTTTGATCATCAAGTAAAAAAAATCAATTAACTGTCTTTAGACAAGCTAAAGAAGCCTCAAACTAAGGATAATTGAATGTCTT
>CM042197.1:951831-962404 GCA_023539305.1 Ilex asprella
GTAATGGTGGGATAATGACAGTGGCGGTAGTGGGGTGGCAACAATGGCGGTGGTGGGGTGGCGACAATGGCGGTGGCGGTGGGGCGGTGGTGATGGTAAGGTGACAGCAATGGTGGGGATGCTAAGGTGGCAACAACAGTGGTAGTGATGGTGGTAGGGTGACAATAACAATAGTGGGTGTGGTAATGGTAGTTGTGGCAGAGATGGCGGAGGTAATTGTTACCCCCTTAGCTTTTGGCTCGGCGTAGCATGGGACAGCTTCGCCCAAAGGTACCTATGCTTAGCCAAACTAGGTTCGCTCGAAGAAGCAAGCCCTCAATACAATCAACGGGTGATTGAAGACCCATGCATGACTGAGAATGACAGCTCATGTATGGGCACGTTGGGCATTGATCAATGGGATTAAAAGTCTCACGCATGGCTGAACGTAACAGTCAATGCATGGGCACGATAACACAAATAGGACTGTAAGCAAAATACAGTCGGGTGACTTAATTTGTGAGGTAATGGTGGACTAAGCCATGGGCTGGGCATGGCTAGGCACGAAGGCAAGACTATCAGGTGTTGTAGCTCGCAAAGAAGGCAGGTGCACAACATGTGAGGCAGTTTCGAACAGGTTGTGGCATGTGTCTTGCAGATGGTGGCAATTTCAGACATGTGCATGGCATGACAAGGCAGTTCTGTGCAGAATACTGGCATGTGCACTCAGCATGCACAGCAGTTGAAGACAGTTGTTGGCTGGGTCAGCCAAACTGCCCCTTTACCATGATCAACAGATGTGAGAAAGGACCTTAACCATCATCAGCAGACCAAGGGTTGGCTTTGTGGGAGACCTGCAGTTTGCCTAGGCGGTTGGACTTGTAACCGTCATCTTGTATTTATATAAATATAGGTGTTAGTGTCTGTAGGGTACAACAGAGTGTTGGACACGATTTTGTAAGCAGGTCTTGGCTAGGTGTTTTCCTTAGGCTTTTATTGAGAAAGAAAGTTGGGCTATGGCCTGTAAAACTTGTGTGTGCTTTGTGTTTTGCTTACTGTTTCTAATCTGTTCACTGTGTGCATTTTGTGAGCGTTTTTTGTGTTTGGCTGAAACTGAGTGTGGGATCTCAGTGCCATCACGAGGCAAAAATTTGGTGTGAAATTTGACCCTGTGACAATTTTGTGCAACCATGGCTAGTGGAAACGCTGCTGAACTTCGTGAAAAAGTGACCTGTCTCGAAGATTTTCTGAGCGCCTCTAGAAGTGATGGTGCAATCAGCGTATCTGTGCAGATGGAGCAGCATGCTGTTCAAATTGCTGGTTTGCAGATGGCCTTTGACAGTTACATGGCTAGCAATGATGAGAAATTAACAACGATGATGGAGGACATTCTATCCCTCATAGACGCTGTCAAAACTAATCTGAAAAATTTGGAGGAAGAATTGACCCTAGTTAAAAGGGTCATGCATTCTCGTCATGGTGCAGGCGAGACATCTTCCAAGATCAAGGTCCCTGAACCTAAGGCCTTCAGAGGGAGTCGGAGTGCCAAGAAACTAGAGAACTTTCTATGGGACATGGAGCAATATTTCAAGGCTGCTCATGTGCCTGTTGGGGAGAAAATAACCATTACTAGTATGTATCTCTCTGGTGACTCCAAATTATAGTGGCGAACCCAGAATGAGGATGATGCATCTGCTGGATGTGCAAAAATCGAGATGTGGGAGACTCTGAAGAAGGAATTGAATGATCAGTTCCTTCCTAGCAATACGATGTGGATTGCTAAGGAATCACTCAAGAAACTCAAACACATTGGAACCGTGCGTGAGTATGTGACTGAGTTTAGTTCTTTGATGCTGGATATAAAAAATATGTCTGAGGAGGACAAACTCTTCAATTTCATGTCCAGTTTGCAAGGTTGGGCACAAGCTGAGTTGCGTAGGCAGGGGCTGCGAGATCTGCCCACTGCCATTGCTGCTGCCGATGGTCTGGTTGACTTCAAAATTGGCGACCATCAAGGCCCGTTCAATAAGAAAAAGATGGAAGGAGGTAGCAAGAAAGACTGATCTGGTTCGATAATAGTGATGGGGCGGTGGGGTAGTGGGTGGGGTGGGGGTAATAATAAGGTGGTTCCAAATACTATTTTTTTAAAGTACTTAAGAGAAGCTATAAATTCTAAAAGTACTTTTTAAAAAGTCACTCAAAAAACAACCTTAGAAACCTATTTTTTTTCTTAAATTTGGGGTGTTAATATTAGCCGTTGGATTAATTTTAAAATAAAATTTAAAGAGATCTCAACCGCAAAAAATAAAAATCATTTTATTTATCTTTTGAGATTTAAATAGTATTATATTTTATTATATAGATTAAAAATAAGCTACTCTACAATGCAAACAATCAAATATTAATGACATGACTTTTTTATTTTAAATAAAAATTATTAATTGATTTATTTTAATTACTTAATTTAAAATTAAAGTGAACTGATAGAAAATAAGAGAGATATGTGGGAGAGAGAAAAAAGATGTAGGTGAGAATTAGTGAAATTATATGACATTGGAGATTATATTAGTTGACTTGAAAGACATTGGGGTAGTGCAAAAAAGATGTTAAGCAGGAAATAATTTTTTGTGATGAATTTAATACTATTTGATAATAGTAAATAAAAATAAAAATAATCTTAATTGTTATTATGTTTTTATAAGTTAAAAATTTAACTTCCTAACGATAATATTAAATAAAAACCAACATCGACTCAAGTGCAAAGCCACATGGGAACCCGGGTGGGCACTTGCCTCCCCTCACTTTTAGACCACTTTCGATGAAGAACCATAAAATAATTTATATTTGCCCCTAAAATTTTTAAAAATATAAATAATTGTTCTAATCTTTTATTTTTTTTCAATAAATTAGTGATCCAATAACCCTCTAAAATAAATATTTTATCTTTGAATTGAGTAAATCAGATGCAACTAACCTGATCTATTTGTATATCAACTAAAATATAATATTTCTTTTTATCTAACATAATATTCAATATTTTTTAAGAATATTTTTTAGCTGTCATTTATTATTACTTTTTAGCTGTCCTTATGGAAGATCACACTGCGAGGTTATTCTGCCCTAGAGTGACCTCTTATCCTTCTAGTCAGCACGTGATCGGAGGTGCTTGAGTTGAGCTGGATATGTCACTTCTCTTCATGATGTAGCATGGATGGGCTGGGGTATCTGTGCCTAAGATCGTACTTGGGCGATCTGAATTCCTTTAACTGAAATTGTATGCGAACAATTTAGACATTTTTACCTATGGCTGAGTGTACAAATACTGAAAAATTCTTGTATTTATTTCTGATGCCATTTTTGAACATCATGTCCAGAAAAAAAAAAAAAAAAACTTTGTGCTTTACATTAGGATGCCAATATATAAGATGTAGGAGAATTCAACGGATAATGGGGTGAGATATTTATTTTTTTGTGATAAATTGTCCACCATACGATCCAATTATTATTCTGTCTTATTCTATATGTACGAGTTTAACGGGACAAGACAAGACAGAGATAAAATTCAGTTTATTCTCGTATAGATTTATACAAGAATCTCCATATATATATATATATATCCACTTGCCACTTTGTGGTTTGCATCATAATGTGAGTATATAAGATGCAGGAGAATTCAGCAAAATACCTAGCCTACTCATTTGAACCCGAGCTGACAATTGAATTGTCAAAAGGGCATCTGGGTTGGGGTGGAAATTTGGTACATTCAATTCAATTGTATAGCCTTGGGGTCAAATTTGAATAATCTGTAAGTTTGACCTGTCAATGAGACTGAATCCTTACGCTTCTCTCTCCATTTCTCCACAAACGTACAATTTTATGTTGACACTGCAATTAATATAATCAGCAGAAGAAAATAATGGTTGAACAATCCCAGAAAATTCTCTTCTTTCACATGCAATTTCAGATTAGGATTGAAAAGTCCACCCAAAATGCAGCAAAATACTCATAATCAATGGTCGCCAGTCACGACACCTGACTTTTCCAACTATTTTTAGTCATGTTTGGTTGCCCTTTCGGCAAATTGAGATCTTCTACATTATATTTTCATCAATTTCATTTAATGGTATATCATCTATCGTGTATAGGTGACAGATCCACTAGGTAATAGTGAATCTTATACGTATTAATGGTAAATGATCTAAAATTGAGTGAAAGTATAATAGAGAGAGTCTAGATCGCTCTTTAGCCACCCTCCCCTGCCATTGTAGGGGTTGCAAGTCCAAAACCATCCACCATCCTCCAACCTTCTAAATTAAATTTTGGAAGAAGCCAAGGATACATACTTAGGAAATTAACTACCCATTGGGTTCGGATAACAAATAAAATTGTTAAACCTCACTATACATCAAACATATTTAAAAAAAAATAAGATTTATACACAGACATAAATTTAATATGAAACAAATTTGATAAATAGGAGGAATATGAGTTAAACAAATGATTTAACTTATACACCACACCAATTACCAACCAAACCCAGACTATTTCATCTGGGTCTAAGAGCAACTCTAACGGCAGATGTCATTAGCGGTGATAAATCTCTAACTGTCAAAATATCACTCTAAAAACAAAAAAATTTACTCCAAGGGGGTGACATCAAGGGTTACAAAATGGCACTTATGGACTTAGGGTGACATATTTGCAAATTTTGAAGAGAAAAAATGGAGGTTAAAAAAAAATAGTTGGTCAAAATTACGAAATAATATTTGACACCTAAAAAATGACAACCCTTTTGAGTTGCTCTAAAAGTGTAACATCGAAGTAGTCAAATGATGACGCAAGAGAAAGTGTGTAAGAAACTCCAACTAATTGCGTGGGCCATGCCTTCCTTTAGATGCTAAATTTGCTTGCATTGGCTGTATATGTATTTGCAAAGCATAGTTTTGAAGAAGAAGATAGTCACAGACACAGCACAGGTAAAACAGAAGGGATCAGAACAACACTGAAGATCATGGGAATAGAAGAAGAAGTTTATGATCATGAGAACCCTTTATTGCAGTCTCAGTCAGGTTTTCTATCATCATCTCCAGTCCAACCTCCCATCAAGAGAACTGGTTCGTCTTCCACATCTTACACCTTGTTATCGTTGTTTTCTTCTTCTACTTTTTTTTTTTTTGGAAATTTTTTTTTTAACAACGATGATGATGATGATAATGATAACACGAAAGTGCTTCCAAGGAGAAATTTGAAAGGGAAGAAGACACAAAGGGATAGTTGGGTTTTTTTTTTCTCTTTTAAACCCAAGTATGGTGGGGATCAAACGGACTTTCTAGTCGAAACCCTTTGTAGATTACTTTGAGACAATCCTAGTTTTTGCTTTTGAAAATCAAATATCCATTCAAAATACCAACAAATCAATTCTGGTTCTTAATTTCTATGGAATTTTGAAGGCATAGTATTTGTTGTAACATATCCAATAAAACATACAACATTTTGAATTTATATCTTTTACATATTTTTTCGTTTATTTAATTATTTAATTTTTCATGTACCATAATTTACAACATATTTATATTTTTTAAAGTCATGTATTTAAAAAAGAAATGTCAATTTTTTTTTTGTAAAATAATGAGTAAAAATTAATGTCAAATTATATTAATATAATAATATAAAAATTGTAAATAATTTAATATTATGTTACATAGTATTTTCAATTATGTGATATGACTACTGAATAGTAGATTATATGTAATGTGTGTGTGATGGTTTGAATTTGAAAGGGACTTTGTGGACTGCTGCGGCACATATAATTACGGGAGTGATCGGGTCAGGGGTACTATCATTGGCGTGGAGCATGGCTCAGCTAGGGTGGATCGCAGGTCCATTGTCCATGCTGTTCTTCGCGTTGGTCACCCTTCTTTCCACCTTCCTTCTATCCAACTGCTACTGGTCTCCCCATCCTGAACTTGGTCCCATCAGAAATCGGTCTTACCTCGATGCTGTTCACACCAATTTAGGTAAGTGCCCTCTAAATCTATCATAATTATTGAATTAATTAAATATCTCAACAAATATTAAAGTTCACCATCAATTTAATAACTATGGAAGGGCGGAGTCGGTTAGTGCATTGTGATGGAGTTATTTACCCAAATATAACTAATTTATAATACTTTTGAACTTATTTATCAAACTACAGTATTTGTTAAAAGTTTAATAAATATCCCAATTTTTACAATAAAAACAGAGTTAACAACCCCGCTTTTCGAATAACAAGTAATATAAAAAAAAAGTGGGTGCCTTGAACTCGCTTTTACTAAAAGCTTTAGGCAAGCATATAACACACACACACACACACACACGGGGGATGTAATAACACATTTTACGTTGGTAATGAGATTATTTTACAATAATTTCAAATAATAAAAAACTAGTCAAAATTATTGCAAATGTTCTGAATAGATTATTACTAATTAATATTTGAAGATTTTGAAGTTATTACCAGTTCAATCTTTTTTATCGTGTTATTGTTTAAATTTGCCCCTAAATTTCTGGCTCCAACCCTTTATGATAATATATTAGAGTTGCAAAAAAAAAAAATGAAAGAAACAAAATCTCAATATGAGAATTTTTTTTAAAATTCTCCTCTCCGATCCAGTCAAAGACATGTCATCCATCATGAATACTCTAATGGTTAGGGGTGAGCAAACTAGCTTATATGTATCTCTACTAATCTCCTCTCCGATCCAGTCAAAAACATGTCATCTACAATGGAATTAGAGTATTCATGATGGATGAATCTCTCATAATCTAGTCCTAAAAGGTCACTAAGTTTCAAACTTACAAAAGTTTAAATTTATAATTAATCTCTATTATTACTTGAGTTACCGTGAGTACCTTGAAGTTAAATATATCTCAGCACTTGGTTCTATTTTGTTGTCTATGGACACTTAAACTGGCATTTTCAGGAGAAAAGACTGCGTGGGTATGTGGACTTTTTATACAAATAAACTTATATGGGACTGGAATTGCCTACGTCATTACATCAGCTACTAGCATGAGGTAAAATTTCACACCACCATCAACTTTTCCTTTACTAAGAACCTCCTTCATCTATATTCAACAACAACAACAACAACAACAAGAGAGAGAGGTATGTGATTTTTTCTTATTTTTATCCAGGATGATCAATATGGATTAATCTTTATACTGATCATGAAGGTGAAATCTTGGGCAATTTAGCTTCAGACTTGAATTTGTCTGGTGTTTTTTTTCTAGTATCGATCAGTGTGTTTTGAAAAGCATGTAACCTTTTTTTGTCTTTTTGATTCTTGTAACGAATTGCAGGGCCATACAGAAATCAAACTGTTACCACAAGTACGGGCATGAGGCAACATGTGAATTTGGAGATAGTTTGTTTATGCTGTTATTTGGAGCTGTTCAAGTTGTTATGTCTCAAGCACCTGATTTCCATAATATACAATGGCTCTCAATTGTCGCGGCGATCATGTCCTTCGCCTATTCATCCATTGGAATGGGACTCGGGGCTGCAAAAGTCATAGGTACACTAGCTCATTCTTCTTAAATCGCTCTTTTGGAAACATAATAACCGGATTCTATTGCACTTGAGTTGCGTTAACATGCTTGCAATTTATAAATACTTAAGTCGTACATTTTCTAAAAACATCTCCAACAATGACTTAAATTTGAGTCTAAATTTAATTTGATATAAAACATTCTAATAGGCAAACTCAAATATCTACTCAAATCTTTTAAAAAATTCTTACTATCCCAAAGCTCATTTTTTTAATTTTTCCCACCAAAATATTTTATCCAATATTAAAACTTGTTTCTTACAAACTTCACTAATATTATTAACCACAAGAAAAGACAAGAATACCAACCTTTTTTAGTGGTAAATTCGTGAGTTTTTTACCCAATATGAGAGACGGGATAGAGAGAGATATATTTTGAGAATGAAAGTTTATGAGAGAGAAAGATGGTAGAGAAAGAGAGAGATGGGGTAAAAATTTACCACCGAAGAATAGAGGCAGAGATAGGCAGTGTAGTCGGCAACAATGATAGTGGCCTTGAAGATAGAGGCAGGAGAGACAAAAACTTGTTCTGTTGAATGAGTCTTTTGAGTTTAAATAGGATAAAAAGTTACCTTTAGAAATTTGATATAGGATTTAAATCTCCCTCCATTTGAGTCCAAAATAAATTTTTCCTTGATTTGGTATACATTTGAATCTAAAGGTTGGAGAAGTTTTTTAGGTTATTTTGACTCAAATTTAAATTTAAGTTTAAATTTGAAAATTCTCTCATAACTTAGGCTTTTAGAGTAAATAATAGTTTAACGAACATTCAGCTTCATTAACATGTAATTCCAGGAGATGGAACAGTGAAGGGTAGCATTGAAGGAGTCTCAATGTCAGCAACTCAGAAAGTATGGTCAGTTTCTCAGGCACTGGGGGATATTGCTTTTGCCTATCCATACTCCATAATTCTCATGGAAATACAGGTAACATTTTTTTTTCCGGCTTCCGAGTAAATTTTTTTTATTTTTTTTCTATTTTGATGCAATAAATAATAGAGATTGCACAATATCAAAGGATACTCTGAAGTCACCCCCACCAGAAAATGAGACCATGAAGAAGGCCTCCACTATGGCAATCTGTATTACAACATTTTTCTACCTCTGCTGTGGAGGCTTTGGATATGCAGCCTTTGGTGATCAAACTCCAGGGAACCTCTTGACTGGCTTCGGATTCTACGAGCCATACTGGCTCATTGATTTCGCAAATGTTTGCATTGTTCTTCACTTAGTTGGAGGATATCAGGTACCAATTTCATATATCAGACTTAATACCCCTTAATCTCTTTGTTTCTTTTTGATTTTGAACTGGCCAAAAACCTTGTTTGGGTATGTTTTTAGGTATTCAGTCAGCCATTCTTTGCGATTGTAGAAAAATGGTGTGGTGAGAAGTTCCCAGATAGTGACTTTATCACTAGTCACTACAGTCTCAAACTCCCCTGGTTGCCTACTCTGAAACTAAATCTTTTCCGGCTGTGTTTCCGAACTGCTTATGTTGCATCAACAACTGCAATTGCAATGATCTTCCCTTACTTCAACCAGGTCTTGGGAGTGTTAGGAGCCTTGAACTTCTGGCCATTGTCTATATATTTTCCGGTGGAAATGTATTGTGTGCAGAGGAATATTAGAGCCTGGACATCAAAGTGGATCGTTCTTCAAATATTTAGCATTGTTTGCTTGCTTGTGACAATGATTGCCTTGATTGGATCAATTGAGGGACTTTTAACCGCAAAGTTCAGCTAAATATATTGTTATTCTTTACTACTTACGTAGTCGTTTCATTTTTATCGATGCTTCTATTTGGTTATGGATTTGAGATTAGAAGGATTCAATCACCATTGATTTTGCTTTGAAATGGAAGATAAGTATACGAAGCATTGTGTAATGCATCTGTTTCATTGTTGTATATCCTTTGCTGATTGATTCTAGTCCTAGATTCTCTTCATTCTCCTTTTTTCGTTGGCCCACAAAGCAACCATAACCATCAAGAAAACATGACCAGACACGAACAAACTCCGCGACAACACTATCTATAGCAACAAGTAAAGCTGCAACTTTGTCATTATTACGGACCCTACCCACTGAATATCAAAACGTCTTCCACACTAAGGAGTTTGGAGCAACAAAATATATTGGTAGTAAAAATAAGCTATCAGGGTTTGTTAAACTGTAACGAGACATGGAAACTATTAAACAGCATGAGTAGGGTTTCTTCTTTCATATATTCTTTTCAATCATGTGCATATATAACAGTAAAAAAACAAAGAGCACTCAAAATGTTTTCACTTAAACAAAAAAAAACATATATAAAGGAAAGGAAAGATAAAAAGGCAGAAAGGTAATGACATAATGGATCTCAGTGGCAGCCTATACGAGCAATCAACTACACAATTACTGTAACAACATCATGATTCAACACCAATTCTTAACAGCCACACAGGGATTCAATTATTCAAGCAGCTGGTGAACATTTTCATCTATCTAATACTTTGGGGTCAGAAAGTTATAGCTGAACTAAACACATAGGAAAACTGCATAAATATCATGATATGTAAAAAAATTTGTACTCTAACAATTATAAGATTTGAATTCAATACCAGGAGCTTACAAATGAGAAATAAAACAAAAATTAACCATGCATTTTATGTGGTAGTAACGTATCGGAAAAAGCTTTAGCTTTTGTGGGGATCAAGGTAGAATTTATGGGGATTTTATTTGTGGACTCTTTCAAAGGTTTTGGAAAGGATGAAAATATTCCCATGCGTGATTCAAGGGGCAGTTTTTGTGGGTGTTTCTTTGCTTTTTCTAGCAGGCCTTCATTTTAAAAGGTTGGGTGGTGGATTTTCCGTTGGTATTTGTTAGAGTGAATCTTTAGTAAAAAGCATAGAAACATGAGGGCCTACATGTTTTCTTATGCTTGGTAGAGAGATTATAAAGAGAAAACAATGGATGGTGGTGGAGACTTGGTGGAGGAATCATTGTTTTATAGCATTGGATTCCTTG
>CM042197.1:962504-974193 GCA_023539305.1 Ilex asprella
TATCCTAGCCGTACCCGTACCCTATTTTTTTAAGTTTTGTCGTATTGCCGTATCTATATTGTATTGTATCCGTATCCCGTATTCGTATCCGTGATTCCTAGTGGATGTTATATTGGGTTTTCACGAAGCTGTGTAAATGGCATTGTCTGCCTCCAGAATGCCATTGCAATTGCCTTGTTCTGCCTCCAATTGCTTACAAGGTTTGCATGTATTAATACTTTATTCATGGAGAAAATTTACATGAATAATTAAATATCTGAAATTTTAATTTTTAGATTGTTTGGTGTGCGAAAGTTGTAGAGCTGAGATTCTGAAGAAACCAAAACATCAATGTAGTCGTATGTCACGGGGTAACTTTCCTCGCAGGATTTATGCCTCGTAATGGCACTAAGATCCAACACTCAGTCTAAGCCAAACCCTCGAATTGCTCACAGAAAACACATACGAACAGAATAATGCTCAGTAAGCAAGCACACAGCACAACACAAAGCTTTACAGGCCACAGCCCAACCTTTCTTTCTCAATAAAGACTAAGGAACACACTCAGGTACTGTCTGCTTACAAATACGTGCACAACACTCTGTTCTGTGGCGCTGCAGACCAATCCCTATATTTATAAGCCCAATCGCCCTGCATGCCCTGCACATGACAGCAACTGTCTAGAACCGCACCACTTGCAGGACATGTGCCACAACCGTTCGGAACCGCCTCACCTATTGTGCACATGTCTTCCTTGTGAGCCACAACACCTGACTTTGCCTTGTCTTCGTGCCTAGCCACGCCCAGCCCATGGCTTAGTCTTTCAATTGCATTGCCCCACAAATTAAGTCACCCGTTTGACCATTTGCTTGCAAGCCCACTTGTGTGCCCACATGCCCATGCATTGGTTGTTACGCCTAGCCATGCCTTAAGGCTTCAATCCCACTGATTGCACCCAACCATGCCTATGCATGATCTGCCTCCCTCAACCATGCATAGGTCTTTAGCCACCTTGATTCCATCTCGAGGCGTGCCTTGGTGCAAGGTGCCACCAAGACCGCCATTTGTGAGCCCCGCTTAGTTAGGGTGTGACAAACCACCCCCACCAGAAAAACTCGACGTCCTCATCGAGAGGCTATCCCAACTCTTCTTGAGCTGGTCTGGACCCCCTCGCCTTTTCCTCTGATGGACAACTCAAACCCAGTCGTCCTTTGGCTCATCCAGCAACTCTTGTTTAGAACAAGCAATACCATCTGCAGCAGAATATCCATTCCTTTGTTTTTCTCCTCCAGAAGCAAAAGACCGATACTGTCCCACGGTTGCCATCCGATCAGGGACACGGGCTGGAGGCTTTGCACTCTGCTCCAGTCCGTTTTTGTGGTTGCCTCCACATCCCGACAGAAAGTCCTTGGGGAGATTTGAAGGCAAAGTCTCAGCACTTTCCTCCACACGTTTTGCCACCACCACTGACATTGGAACCTTCTCAACAAGTCCATTCCCCAACAAGGCAGAAAGGTAAGTCATTTTCCTTTCCTGCGTTCCAACACCCAACTGCAAGGCAGACAATTCCTCCATATTATCTGCCACAAACTCGGGCCTTTGAACATTCCCAACAGGTTTGTTGCCCAGCAAGTCAGAAAGGTACGTTCTCCTGTCCCCCACCTTCGCTTGCAATCTCGTTTGCTTTGGTCTGGCACCTTCTCTGCAGGCACAAAACATGCTGCTCCCTCCTCTGAGATCAGCATTCCATTTATGTGTGGCATCAGCGCCACTTTGGCTTTAACAAAGAACTCATTTCCAAGGATGACATCAAAGTCGTCCATGTGTATGGCTGTCATGCTCATGCGGCCTTCCCACAGACCAACCTTCAGGTTTACCTCTGCATTTCCACGCACTGGAACTGCTCCTGAATTGTCATGCTCATGCGGCATTCCATTTATTTTCATATTTATTGCTGTTGAATTGTATTGAAAAGATTGTTTTGTGGGCAATAAGATTGGGATCTTGGAGGGATTGATAAGAACATATATTGTAGTGGATTATATGGAGGGATTGATAATAAGAGTTATTGAAAAGGTTGCAATTTCTTTATTGATCAATACTTCAAAATATGGAATGTTCAAACCAAATGATTCTTATTTATGTGGATTTAGTTCTTTGGTTGGACTTGTATGAATAATATGTGTCTATGACTTTTGTTATTATGATATAAATGTTATTTTGGCTTCTATTAGTAGTGATTAAAATTTGATGTTTTTTGTGTTGGATTAAGTAATTTATTCTTGAGATTAGTTATGCAATGACTTTTGTTGGTCAATGATGCAATTGATGGCACCATAGCCAGCTTGAGATTTATTATGGGTTCCTATTTATAAAATAAATTTTACAAAAAAAAATAACATGGGTTATATTGATTTCAATTTCTTTAATTAAAGCAAATGAAGAAAACAAATTATTTTAAATTGAAGGATTTTTTTAAATTGTAAAGTCTTTTTAGACACGGGTTATTACTATCAGCGGTCAAGAAATTATCATTTTTTTTCTTTAATATTTTTCCTCTAACCAGTTAACGGGTTAACGATTACGACTAATCTAGGAATACATCTTATGGCCTTAAATTCATTTTTTCAACAGTTAAGAAATTAAAATATTTTTCCTTTCAACCGGTCAATGATTACAATTGATCTTAGAACACAGAATTTTATCTGACATAATAATTAAACATGTCAAATTTTCCATTAATATTATATGCGTAGTATAAAATTTTGGATTTGTATAAAATACATTGATAACATTTTGATTGAAAAAAATCATGAACTTAACAGGAATAAAAAAAACAAACAAGAGAGCTGCTTAATATATTTATATTGAATATAATTAATTTTAATTTTATTTATTTAATTAAAAATCTCAAACTAACATATCTTACTCATATCTTGAATCAAAAGTTCAACACTAATTTTTTTTTATTTCTTAAGAAAACTCAACGCTAATAAATTCTTATAAATTAATAATTTTGTAATAACTTGTACTAATTAAAAAAATATTTTATAAATAATATTTGTAGATTTTTTTGATAGAAAATATTTGGGTGATATGTTTTTTGATAAATTAGATTTTTAGTTTGTATTAGATTTGACTTAATTTTAATTGTATGTATATAAATTAATATTTGATTTTGATTACATGTATATAATTAATATTTTTTTATGTCAATTCTATTATATTTCATAATTTTTTTTAATTCCACCATACTTTCTAGCATGAGTTATCCTTAATACATCTATAAAATGACTCCTGCATATGTAAGCAGAATTCAAAATCCCAAACCTACGTTTAAATTTTTCGTTTTTATTCTGATATTTAGAGAAAACAAGAAAAAAAACTTGTTTAGTAACCGTTTATGTTTTTCGTTTCTGTCATCGTTTGATAAACGAAGGGCGATTTTCAAAAACCAAAAAAAGTCATTTTTGGTTTTCGTTTTTCGTTTTTCAAAAACGAAAAATGAAAACGTTACCAAACGGGGCCTTAGAAACCAGAAACGAATGGAGACACAATTTTCATTGATGACAAGACGTATAGAGTGGCGTTTAAGACTTAGGGTCATGCTATGGTACCGACTATATTTTTTTCAACAATAATGTTATACTGATCAAATTTTTGGACCAAATTTAGAGTTTAAATTACATGACAACATATTATTTGATGTTTTATTGGGACCCAAATGATTTTGCACCAAACAAATAAGCCCAACTCAACTGTCATGTCATTTGGGCTCTAAATTTGATCCCCAAATTTGGTCTGTCTAACATTAC
Organism: Ilex asprella; assembly: GCA_023539305.1. Lineage (NCBI taxonomy): Eukaryota > Viridiplantae > Streptophyta > Magnoliopsida > Aquifoliales > Aquifoliaceae > Ilex > Ilex asprella. The sequence continues at coordinate 966,299 of CM042197.1, forward strand.
TCTTTTTCAATATGGTATTTTTTTTTTTCAATATGGTATTGAAAAATAAAATTCATCATTGATCTATAATGAAAATGTTATAATTATTGACGAAGTCATCACTTTTTTCCGGCAGCCCAGTAGTTTGAGTCTTAAAATTTCATAGAAAAAATACTCGACAAAGACCCAAAAAAAAAGGACGAAGCCAACTCCTAATAGTTAAGACCATTAAAAAAGAAAGTAGCTTGAGCTTGTCCAATATACATATGACACTAGTCATGCATCGAAGCTCTTCCACTTCCGCACCCTTTGTTCTTGAAAAGTAAATAAAAGTCTTACGGGAAAAGAAAAATGCAGACCGATGGGACATTCTTGAAGGCGATGTGGTTTATCGACATGTGTCTTTGGTATTGAAAAATTTTTTTAGTATTTTACACATAACACGTGTCCTCTGCACAGAGAACACCCTAGTTCCTAGTGGATTACGCATGCCCTCGACACCGAGGGGTTTGCTAAGACCACTCCATCTCAGCTTTAAGGCACACCTTGCTCTCTCACAATTGAACACAACTCCTCAATCTCGGGGATACCTCTGTCTCGAAACAGCCGCTTGTCCTCGACTCCTAGGTTACTCTCTAGGGTCAATCTAGCCACATATTTTCAAGTTACTAGAAAAGTTATTGGTTGATTGACGGCTATTCAGTCAGAACTAGACTAGGAATGATGGTGGCATTCTGCACACACGAAATCATGGCGACAAGGTGATTGAGACACTTCGTCTGTATGGACCCGACACGTGGCGAAAAGTATGGGCTAAGAGGGAAAGTTACATATCAGCTCCTGCTGACATGGGGCCAAGACAAGCAAGTATTTAATGAATCATTTGATAGAGAAGACATCCATAATGGCTGAGGGAGTCAAGAAGAAGAGACCTTAAATATTCTAGGAGCCGAGCATTTACATACCTCATCCTTGGAAGGAAGAGCATTCAATACTCCAGGCACCGAGCATTTAACACCCTTGAGTAAAAGGACAAGCATTATATGCTCGGGACGCCGAGAAATTAATAACGAGATCTTTCCCATGCAGAATAGGGGGCACACTGCCCTATGTCTGATACCCTCTACTGTGTAGACCTTCAATAATGATAGACCTTTAGTGAGTATAAATAGTCTTCAAATAGACAATTCAAGGGTACGCAAAAAACATCTCTCAAGAGTCATACGTTGTTTTGCCTCTTCCTCTCTCTCAAAGATTAACTTGATCATTGGAGGGGATACGCCGTAAAATATTCTTGCGCCTTTCTAACTTGTTTTCTTTTTGTGTCCCAGGAACTTATCCTGATCCGTCGGAGACGATGACGGAACACAAAAACAATCTATCACCACTCTTTAGGCCACCTTTGGTCCTTTCAATTCATCTTTTGCAGTGGGATACCGGACTTTCTAAACGAGCGCGCGTTCACCAAAGGAGAGATCTGTCATCCTCAATACATTGTGCATAATTTACCCTGCACAATCTGGTGCCGTATGTTAGAAACGACTGAGCTTTCTGCAGAATAGTGACCATGGTGAATACTCGTCTAAAAGGGAAGGGTCCTCAATAAAGGAATCTTGATTTACCAACCACCTCTTGTTCAAGAACGAAGAATTGCGCTGATAGTGTCGACAAGAGGCTCTTCGTTCATGCGAATGAACGAACCCGTCAAACCAGCATGGGTATCGGGTTTGAGAAATCCGCCCCATTGGCCCGCCAATTGGCTGAGGTAATCGAAGAAAATTTTGGAGACTGGTTATGGAAGTTAGAGAAGGACAATGTGAATGTCCTCAGTCGACTTGATGAATTTGCTACTTCTGCTAAAGAATCTCGAGACTTATCACAGCACCAGAAAACTTCCGTCAGGGATGTAGACCCGAAAGATTTGAGGAACCACCTGAACAGTAAAACAGAGAGTTCCAAGACTTCAAAACGCCAGAGGGCCAATGGGCAGTTCTCGGGGGGCCAACAGAGAAGACTAGGCCTTTGGCGTTTGACGACCTCTGTTAGGGGCTGTTTGGGTGAGGGGGCATGGAAGAGTCTGAGGAATGATCAACTCTCTCCACTCAGCACCTCGGTACAAGGGGTCCCATGTAAAACGCCGAGGAGCGGGGGAGGTTCCCCCTGAGGAAGGAGATGACCTGAGGGCTCGCCTGGACTACAAGAGAAGAAATAAAGCCATAAAAGAAGACGATATCGACGACGAGTCCATCCAATCACCTTTCACGAGGAGTATTATGGAGATGGAAGTACCAAAAAAGTTTACTGTACTAAGGTTCAAAACTTATGCTGGGCGATCCGACCCCGAAGCCCACATTCGACAGGATAAACAGATGATGTCCCTTTAACACTCGGATCACTGACAGTTATGCCGAGTGTTCTCCATGAGCCTTGGGGACTCTGTCATGAAGTGGTTTGAGACCCTTTTGCCTAACAGCATAGGGTTATGGTAGGCAACCATCGAAGCACCGTCGAGTTAAGTGAGTTTGATGTACACTACCAACCGAGGGCAGCCATCGAAGCGCAAACACTTGTGGACTTCGTGGCCGAGTCTACATCGCCATAAGAGTCTACACCACTACAGGAGTCCCGGAAGGAAGCATAACAAGCCCCAACGCTCACCTGCTCAGTGCATAATGCCTTTACCCACCATGAGGCAACCCCAGACATTATCCCGAGAAGGCCCGACGTCTTGGAAATAGCTCCATAGGCCCCGGGAGACCACACTCTGAGACTAAAGACGACCAACTCCCTTATGTCTACTCCACCTGAGTCTTCAGCACCTCTCGCAACCATCTTCTGTATAAGATTAGAGACTCTATGTGGATGGGTCATCCACTAGCGAGGGCTGCGTCGTAGGACTAGTGTTGATAAGCCCCTAAGGCACTCCACTCAAGTACGTTGTCTCCCTTCACTTTGCAATGTCGAGCAACCAAGCTGAGTATGAGGCTTTCATATCAGGCTTAAAGCTTGCATTAGAGATGGAGGTCCTCTGCCTGATAGCATTTAGTGACTCACAGTTGATAGTCAACCAAGTAAAAAGAGACTTTGAGACAAAGGAGAAAAAAATGCAAGAATACTTGTAAGTAGTTTAGGCCTTGTTAAAAAGGTTTGTCTACTTCCAAATCTACCATGTGCGCGGAGGGAAGAACTCCATGTCAGATGCCCTCGCCAAATTCGCGTCTGCCAACATACTCATGGGTCCAGCACTGATAGACCATCACTTTGAGCCAAGCACTTTCAAGGCAGAGGAGGATGATGTTAATTATACATCATCTGAGACCAATTGAATAACATCTATTCGAGCCTACCTAGAGGAGTCCGTTCTCCCAAACAATTAGGTGGAAGTCAAAAAGTTGAGAATGAGAGCGTTCAAGTATGTCATCTTACACAACACATTTTACAAAAAAAATTCCTCATTGCCACTATTCCGGTGTCTTACCCTTAAGAAAGTCAATTATGCCACGAAGAAAATTCAAAAGAGATATATGAAAATCACCTGGGATGGCGTGTATTAAATCGACAAAACAATAAGACACGACTATTATTGATCTAGGCCGATAAAAAACGTTCAAAAATTCATCCAAAAATACGATAAATGCGAACGTTTCACAACCGTATTCAGACAACTAGAATGATACGCTAAGTATAAAATGACTCCCGCATATATAAAGAAAATTTATTATCCAACAAAGTCCCAAATCTTTACCAACCAGAAACGAATGGAGCCACAATTTTGATTGATGACAAGACGTAAAAAGTGACATTTAAGACTTAAGACCATTAGAAAATAAAGTCTCCCAGGTAGTGGTAAAAGCTAGTCCATCCTCTTCATGCATGGAATCTCATCCACTTCCGTATCCTTTGTTCTTGAAAAGTAAAGATAAGTTTTAAGGGGAAAAGAGAAATGCAGAACAAAGTCTACCTCTGTGCTTTAAGAAGAGTAAAGTAATGCCTAGAATTGACAATTACAGCAAATGACCGACCTCTCTACTAAGATCAAAACCCAAACAAGTTAGTTGATTTTCACCGGCTCTGCGAAGAAGACGGAGAAGATCAGGAAGAGTTCAATGGATCAGGTTCTCTCCAGCCTAATCAGATGTATATGTGTTGAAGTAGATGATGAAAATCCAAGTGAGTCATACCATCAAGTTTCTCTGGCAAGTCAGGTATCAAGCAATACTAGTGGTCCATTGCTTCAACCCCCACTATTTTCTCCACCCTCCATAGACTCTTGCAGTGATTCAAGCCCGGTTCTTACATTGAACCCTCCATTTATTGTAAGAATACATGGGGATTCAATCACAAACGATGCTTTCTACGATCAAAAGCAGCTAGATTTTCAACGGTGCTTGGACGACTCACACAGTTACCCAAGCACAAATGGTGTATTTGTCCAAGTTCTTAGTTCTGCACCAAGCTTTGAGTCACTGAGCGACTCAGGCGAAAGAGGTGAGTTGATGATACCAAGAAGAGAAGGAGGAGAAGATGAAGAAACAAAAGAAGAGAAGGTGAGCAATGGTGTAGTAGAAAGAGAGAGGTGGATAAAGCATTATAGTAGTTACCACAAAATACTACTTGTGGGTGAAGGGGACTTCTCATTCTCAGCTAGTTTGGCCTTGACTTTTGGTTCTGCAACTAATATGACCGCTACTTCTCTTGATTCTGAAGGTGAAATCTCTTTATTAGTCTCCACTGCTAACAATGTATTGATGGGGTAACTATCTATATAGGACAAATATACATCTAGGCACTCTGTCTATTACTATTCTTTCTCCCGATTAGAATATATTTGCAAAGAATCGAAATTGTTAGGCGATTATTGAGATGGATCATGTTGGATCAGAGAGAACTCTTTTCAATAATGCTTCTTATATGACATGATTTTCCCGGAAAATGCATGCTGTGAACCCTGCCTAGCCTAAATAATTGCTTGTTTGTGCTCTGCATACTGATCAGGCATAGTTTAAATTCTGATAGTATTGTGGGATATGAGTTGGAATGTTCAGGGTTTTTGAGCAGAAATTATTGGAATGCTATGTCAAACATCCAGAGCTTAAGGAGTAGAGGGTGCGAGGTCATGCATGGTGTAGATGCTACTGAACTGGCAGACAATTTCTTGTTCAAGGGAGAGATATTTGATCGCATAATCTTCAATTTCCCTCATGCTGGCTTCTTCCCGAATGAATCACGCGAGGTCCAGCTAAGGTCTCTCAATATATATCTTGATTACTTCTAGTGTTTGTGTGTATATAATTATATGTGTTTTGCTTTATTGTGTGTGTGTGTGTTGAAAGTATAATTCCAATATCATGCTTACTGACAGCCGACACAGAAGACTTGTAGGCCTGTTTCTGGAAAATGCTAGTGAGATGATCAGCGAAAATGGTGAAATTCACATTGCCCACAAGACAAATGGCTTCTTCCGTGAATGGAACTTACCACTTTTGGCATCTAAATGCGGTCTTCTACTTATAGAAGAGAATCATTTCGACTTCGCCGATTATCCAGGCTACAGAACCAAATACGGGTTTGGTGGCAACAGAAATTTTCACAGCCATCCTAGCAAAATTTACAAATTTGGACTTTGGAAATGCCAAAAATTCAGCTTGTAAGCTAGCTGCAGAATTACGATATGACTTGCTTCGAGTATGTATGATGAAATGGTGTAAATAATAGATTACATTATACTCGAGAACATCGGGGAAATTGTCTCCTGGTTGTATGATATGTGGATATGGCTGTGCCCTCATACCCACCACAACACAAACATAATGAAACCATATTATTTTGGACGCCTGTAGACTACATATGTATACATTTTTCTCTATTTTCAGAGAGGCAGAGGCAACCCATCGTTGCAAAAATGCCTAACAGCTTAAGCTCACCGGTTGTCTTTAGACGATTTATGAAAGGAAAATGCTACACAAGTACACAATTGTATGGGATGATTTTCGTACAATCACTCAAATGTTTAAGGTTATCTGTTTAATTAGCTGCAAAATTAGGGAGAGGTAATGCCGGAGAAAGTTCTTTTGATATCTAAGCCAGTATTGCGATCAATAACCGAACAGACAAGTGTATAAACTAAGAAAATGATAAGAATCTGTGTGTAAAGTATGGAGCACTCCTGCCTATGGGGTTTCACCTATATGTATAGAGAAAGAAAGATACTGTATTCGTTTGGAGTTAGTTAAAGCCTGATATTTCTTTCTTGGAATCTTGACTTTTTGAGCTGTATGTCAGTTGGTGCAATCTCTTTTGTCAGATGATGTGACTCATAACAAAATATTTCATCAACAACTGAATAAAACTCAAAAGAGAAATATTATATATCTAAAATTTGTAATCTAAATTTACATCTCAAATCAAGGGATCGTTAAATGAGTGAGTTCTATCAACTTTTTTAAATGCGATCCACTGATCCAATACTCCTCTTGATTTGTGATACAAATTTGGGTTACAGATTTGAGATACATAACATTACTCAACTCAAAAAATTAAAAATTATATGTATATTATCCGTTGGATGAGTGGATCCACAGAATTATATGCATATGATTTGCAATTTTTTGGGTTTATGTAAAACACTAATCAGTATACACTTCTGAGATGGCCAAAAAATGAGCCTGATTGGTGCTTGGTAATATGGAGGTGGTCATCAACCATGACCCCATAGGTCTCTCCGGAAGGAAGACCAAGGGACTTCTCTCAGACCCCAGCTTAACATGGGAATTGGAAGGGTAACTAATTAATTGTAGCAGTAACTTTTATGAGGCATGCCTATGATTTACATTCCCAATATAGTTCTTCTAAATCCATGCAAACAGTCACATTTTAAACCCCAAATTAGCATTAGGTGAAGAGTAGTCGGTAGCATTCTAGTTGTTTTTGTGCCATGGTAAACCAAATGGAATCCAAAGTTCTTGTAGATGAAAAAGGAGAGAAATGGATAAAGCACTATTGCAGTTCTCACAATATTTTGCTAGTTGGTGAGGAAGACTTCTCCTTTGCCGCAAGCTTAGCAGGAGCATTTGGGTCTGCCTCAAATATGGTTGCCACCTCTCTTGACTCTAAAGGTAAGGATACATGCACCATAGTTTCTTGGAGCATTCTTTGACAGTATTCAAAATTTTCTTTGCTCATTTGAACAAAAGTACTCTGGATAATATTTTCCGTTATCCTTATAAATATGTTTTATCATAAAAAATCATCCGATTACTTAGTGAGTACACGATATCTAACTGGAAAACTTTTTCTCATGAATGCCAAACCAAAGTGATATTAATGACAAAACATCCTAGTGCGGTGGCGAACCTGAAGAAACTGGAGGATTATGGGTGCACCATTGTGCATGAAGTGGATGCCAACACCATGAGCCAACACCCTCTTCTCAATGTGAAAGCATTTGACAGAATTGCATTTAATTTTCCTCATGCTGGTTTAAATTACTTCATGTATGAACACAGCATGGTCCAAATTGAGTAAGTCTGAAGCCATGATCATTTTTCTTTCCCAAGTACAATACTTCACTAAATCATAAGAATAGCCGTGCTAGATAAGTGATTTTTTCTAATGTATTTTCAGGCTTCATCAGAATGTTGTTAAGGGATTCTTGAAGAATGCACGTGATATGTTAAGAGAGAGTGGTCAAGTGCACGTGACTCATAAGTAGGGCTGTTAATTTTTAACCTGGAATACGAATTCGAACCGAACCGAACCGAACCCGACACGAACTCGAAAAAAACACGATTAGTTGACACGGTAATAAATAGGTCAAATTCAGGTTCGACACGAATAACACGATTAATGGGTACTGTAGATAAAAAATAATTATTTAACGAGTATTATATTCTTAAATAAGAATTTTTTAATTTTTT